>CM056578.1:123360308-123657808 GCA_029721435.1 Gymnothorax reevesii
CTCTTATTCGCAGATGATACAGATCTTCTCATTTCTAAACTCTTTTAAAAGAGGCCAACTTGGGCCTACAAGCTTATTCAAAATGGTTCAAATTGAATAAACTGTCTCAACATTAAAAAAAAAAAACAATTTCATACTATTTTCAGGTAGGAAAAAGTATAACCTGGATGAACCTAAGCTCTTTATTGAAGGCTCCAAAATTAAGAAGGTATCCTCTGCTCGCTCTCTTGGTGTCATGGTTGATGAAAATTGTACTTGGAAAGAACATATTGGTTTTGTGGCTAAAAAAAGTGTCTCATTCTTTGGGTATCATCAGAAAGATCAGTTCGTTTCTTAATACATCCAGTTTACTTTTTTGTAGTATAGCTTAATATCTCCATACCTAATTTATTGTAACATAGTGTGGGCCAATACCAGCCCAACCAAACTCAATAAGCTTCACTTATTGTAAAAAAGATTTGTTATTGCTGCCACAAACTCAAACTCTAGAGCTCCAACCTCCCCACTATTTTATAAACTAAGGATCCTAACCATATTTGATGTCAATATCATACAAATATGCACTTTTATTTATAAAGTAATTCATCAAACTCAAGAACTGCCCAATCACTTTCAACAATATTTTTGCAGAAATTTCAGTTTTCACTCATATAGGACAAGACAAACAGAACACCTGCATCTTCCCCTCCGCCACACCAGCAGAGGGCAGTACTCTGTCAAATACAAAGGGAGTACATTGTGGAATGAACATCACAATCTTGCTGACAATGCCCCCTCCTTGCCAATATTTAAAAAGAGACTGTTCTTGAAATTATTAAAACACTATGTATAGCGGTTTCCTAGGACCAGTTCATTTGTGGTACAATCTATGTTTGCTGTTATTTCTTTTCATGAGTTTGTCCTGGTTTACCTTTATTTTTAATATTATTATTTTTTTCCTTGTCTTTTTTGTGTTGTTTTTTTTCTGTCGTCCCTTATTTTATCATTCTCATCTTATTCTCCATTACTTATCCTTTATTTTTCCCCTAGGATGTACATTAATTATTTTTTTGAATAAGCATTTATAAGGTCAGTGTGAGGCCGCACTGGGGCTTCAGACCTAACCTGCACATTTTTTTTTTCTTTTTAACGCACTCCTCTAGAGTGACCTGTCTCATGTAATGTGTCTTTCACATCCAAATCGATTTTTTTTTTTTTTTTAAATGAAACTTAAGTCCATGACGGTAAATCTCCATCACATTTTAGACTGTCTCCTGAATCAACTGTCGCAAATTATTATGCTAAAGCGCCGCCTCAAGTCTAAAACTTGCCACCTTTTAGTTTGACAAAGGTGAAAACAGTGTCTTAGTTGGACGGCTATTTGTTCCACCCACCTCCTCATAGGCTGTTGCATCTGAATCGCCCGGGTGGGCGACCCATCATCGCTATAACTAGGGAATGACGGAGGTGAGCCCAGCCCATTCTGACCATCTTCATCTAAACGATGTCATTGAGCATGGACGACATCAAATCTAAACCAAACGAGGCAAATGGCGAGATAACTTGTAATGGTAACTCCGCCACGAAATCTACCTTAGACTCAAAGACTGTTTGTGGAAGATGTCTGAGACTCTTGACCAGCTGGGTACCCATCGTTTATAAAGAAGAAATCGTGCAACTTTGTTCATTAGCAGGACCTGTGGTAAGATCGCTGCTACCACTCTCAATGTATATTTATTTATTCAGCAGTCTATATTTAACTTCAAGAGGAACCTGAGCGGAATTAGTCATAAGGAGGATATTTTACAATTTCTAAATTGCTTGTCACGTCTAAAGTGGGGTCCCTGTAATGATGATGTATGTACAGAAGTCGCACCATGTGAACTATATTGCGTGGCTCACTGTTGCTAGCACTGCAACATCAATTAAATGCAAACATTGTGCATATCTTTGGCACACTGCCCGCAAATGAATATACTGCCATTCATCTGGCGTATTTGCTTTTTATCCCTAAAGCTCGCAGCAAAAATAATAACTTTGGAGCTTCACTAAGTTTCTGTGATCTGATTTGAATGGGAATCATCTGTCAGCTGGAGAGATGACAACAGTTTAGACGGGGTCTCATTCAAGACCTATTATGTGACATCTCAAGCGAGATATATAACAGTCTATTAAGCTGTCGCTGCTATCCAAAGCCAGACGCAATTAGCTCATGCTGTTGATCCCTGGAACCGCTGATTTAGTGCAATTCACAAAAAGTGTCAATGAATCAATGGTCCAACAAAAGCAAATGAAAATTGCTGAAGATTAATGTCAAAGCCAAATCAGGTGCTCTCTGATGGCAGAAATCTAGAAGATCAAACCATGACTGGCAACCTAGGGTGGATAAACTTAATTTCTTCATTATTTTTAGGAGAAACGATTGGTGAATAATTTAAATATTTGTTTCTTTCTTGTATTTCCAGATCATCTCACAGCTTATGACATTTTTAATCAGCTTTGTCAGTACTGTGTTCTGTGGACATCTGGGGAAGATCCAACTGGCAGGAGTGTCCTTAGCCACAGCAGTGCGTTGTGCACATTTTTCACAAAATGCTCCCTGATTCAGTGGTGGCAACAGTATTCCTTGCCCTGAAAATATGAAGTGTTACAATGCAAATAAGTACTGACAGTATACATGCTGATGCACATATTTCTGCTGTTTTTGCAAGGTCATAAATGTTACAGGGATTTCTATTGGAAGTGGACTTGCATCTGCTTGTGATACATTGATATCCCAGGTATGGGCCACTTTGGCCATTTTATTTATTCTTTGTTGGCTGTGTCATTGTGTGTTTAACCACTGAAGGGTCTGAGAGTCAGACACGAGTCTGTATAAGTCAGATTGATATACTGCTTGCCATTTAGGTTGTTAATGATTGCGAGTATATTTTGCCTTCCATTTGTTTAGTAAATTTATGTGTTGCCAGTGTAGATTTACCTTAGATTTTAGGTTGTAGATTAAACTCCGTGCTTTGAGCTAAGTTAATTATCTGGTGGATATGACAAAATAATTAATACATAACAAATGAAGGTGTGTGTGTGTGTGTGTGTGTGTATTTTTGCGCGTGTGCATGTGCGTGTGTTTGTGTGTGTGTGTGTGTGTGTGTGTGTGTGTGTGTGTGTGTGTGTGTGTGCAAGTGCGTGATTAGGGGGTGGAGAGTGAAAAGCGTTGCTGAGTTCAAGACACACAAACATGCCCTCGACATGGACTTTTAGTAAATAATCACACAAGTGTACAGTACTGTGCAAAAGTCTTAGGCACATTTAAAGCAATTTTGTTGGCCAAATATGCTTGCAAAAATCATGAAATTAAACGTTTGAAATTCCTGAGAAATTTACTATAAAGAGCTGTAAACAGTTAAAAAATCTCACCGATATTTGGAGTGACTACACTTTGCCTAAAAATTTGGGACACTGTTCTGTTATGCTGTAGTTTCATAAGATGATTGGCTTTTTGCTTGTTCCAAGCAGAGTGGAAAACTTGTCAGCATTCTTCTGCAGACTGTCTCTGTTGCTTTAAACAACAGTTTTAAAGAAAGGATAGAATCCTTTTACAATTGCATCTTATCTGACATTGTTTCATCTGATATATACAGTTTCTGATTAACTCAAACTGTGGAATAAAAAGCTTTATGTGAACACTAGTTCCTCTATTTGACCCTCTGGCCATCATGGTGGTTTTTTAAATGTGTATTTATGTATTCTGCTGTTTTATCTATACGTATGCCATTTTTTTATTTTTATTGTTATTTTTTTCTTTTCTCTCTTTTTTGTTTTACAACTATGGACTTGTCTCACAAAGTCTGAAATAAAGAGAGAATGAATGAATGCTGTGTCCATCCCTCCAAGTAATTGCATCAGCCATGATGATCTCCACATCAAGCCTCTGTCACGACTATATAATCTGTATCAACTGTTTTTAATGGAATGAAAGGTTTCTAAACAAATGTTTTTTTTTTCTAATTAGCATTTGAATTTCAAATTTACTTTTCATCTTCAGTAAGAATAATATAGAAAACAAAAATTAACATCAGAAGCCAGAATATATTTGTCAACAAATATATTTTAGATAGTGTAATTGTACAAGTCCTCATTGCCGTCTCTTTTCTGTAGACATTTGGCAGCAGTAACCTGAAGAGAGTTGGCGTCATTCTGCAGAGGGGGATTCTCATTCTACTGTTAGCATGTTTCCCCTGCTGGGCTGTTCTCATTAATACAGAGTCCATCCTCCTGGCTGTCAAGCAGAATCCAGATGTCGCCAGGTACAACGCAAATGCATTTGAAGATCCACTGTGGAAAAATGATCAGAGGCACATTTTCATGTTGTGGAGAAATTATGAATTAAAAATTCATCTCAGAAACAAAGCACTGGGAAAAAAAAGTGTAAATAATATACAATATACAGGTGCTGGTCAACGAACTAGAATAATTGAATGCAATAGTGCAATAGTAAAATTTTTTAAATGCATTTTTTGTGCAGAAAGCAAATCAGGTGTTCACTGCGCCTGTCCTACTTGTTAGAGTAATCACAGAACTCGCTACCTGTAAAAAATTTGCTCAGCTGAGCTTTCCAAAAGGCCCATTTAGGCCATTTAACTGTGATACTGTTGTTTCATTGAATTAGAATAATGGAGAAACCATTTCACTGAATTAAAATAATTTTTATTATAATTAGAATCATCACTTTCTCAGTATTTTGTGTCTGCCCCCTTGGCTTGTATGACTGCCTGAAGTCTTCGCGGCATCGATTTGACCAGCTTGTCGCAAGTTTCTACACTCACTGCTTCCCAGGCAGTGGCGATGTTTTGCTTCAGTTGGTCCAGCGTAGTCGGCCTTCTGTCGCGAATTTTCCGCTTGACGATGGCCCAAAGGTTTTCAATGACATTGAGGTCAGGCTAGTTGGCCGGCCATGCCAAAACTTCAAGCTGTTTTTTGGCGAACCAATCTTTGGTCAACTTTGCCGCATGAGCCGGTGCAAGATCCTGTTGAAATATGAGGTCTTCTTCGCCGAACTGTTCCTCAACAGTTGGAATCAGGAACGTTTCCAGAACATGTTGGTATACGGCAGCATTGACAGTCTTCTTGAGGAAGCAGAGTTTCCCTACACCCCGAGCGGACATGCATACCCAGACCATAACACTCTGGGGGAACTTGACGGATCTTTTCACGGCCTCGTGGTTGTAGGTTTCGCCACCACAACGCCAGACACGAGGACCTTGGTCACCGAAGGAGATGCAACAGCGTGATTCGTCACTGAAGACCACTTTCTGCCAGTCTTCAGCAGTCCACTCGCCGTGTCCTTTGGCCCACTTCAGCCGTTTCTCCATTTCTTTCTGGTTAAGCATTGGTTTTAGTGCTGGAACGTGAGATTTGAAGCCGAGTTCGCGCAGACGACGGTAAGAGGTTGATCTCGAGACGTTAGTGCTGGTCTGCTCGTTCCACAAGTCGCTGAGCTCGGAAGTGGACTTGAACCAGTTGCTGACTGCGATCTTTCTCAGCTGCTTGTTGTCGCAAGCAGAAGTTTTTCGGACGACGGAACAGTTGGTGCGCTTGCTCCAGTCTTACTTGAGAGCTTTGCAGACGGAAGACTGGCTGATGCTGAGCTGCTCAGCAATTTTAGTTTGGGTCCAGCCTTGTTGGCGAGGGGTTGAATTTGAGCCACTATTCCGGTTGAGAGGTCGCGCTGCAGACCCATGATTGATTTTACAACTTAGAAATTCATCTCAACCCTGACTTTATACTGCACAGTGAACACTCTTCACAGAAAACAAAAATTCAAGCACTTATTCTAATTCAATGAAATGACTTATGCATTGTTATTCTAATTCAATGAAATAACAGTGTCACAGTTAAATGGCCTAAATGGGCCTTTTGGAAAGCTCAGCTGAGCAAATTTTTTACAGGTAGCGAGTTCTGTGATTACTCTAACAAGTAGGACAGGCGCGGTGAACACCTGATTTGCTTTCTGCACAAAAAATGAATTAAAAAAATTTAACGATTGCACAATTTCAAATTATTCTAATTCGTTGACCAGCACCTGTATAAAATAGTATAATAATATGTAATATTATTATATATTATTATACATATTATGATATTATATAATATATAAAATATAAAAATATGAACTCAGAGCGTTTTTCCTTTGTGGTCTTCAATTGTTAGATAGTAAGAAAGGCAAAAAATGATTTAACAAAATTATAATTATAAAAAGTTGATTTTTCTGTGTAAATGAATGTCATTGTAACTCACTCTGAATACCAGAATACCCAACTTATTCCGGCATGTAGACGTCACCTCACTGATATAAGTGTATTTACTTATCTACCATCTATCTATTTATTTATTTATTTATTTATTTATAGGGGCTGTTCAGATCTTGCCGGTTTTAAAATATATAAATGGTACATTTTATTTCTATTTCTTTTCTATTTTGAATGAGCTTTTTTAAATTGAAAACTAAAATTAAGTGCCTCAAGAATGGCTAAAGAGGGATAAATATCTATTATATATATTGCTGGTAACTGCAAAAAAGGCCTTTTCAAGGAAATGGTTATCACAGGAGAGTGCAACATTAAAAACATGGATGGACATTACAATGGATAGTTACAAAATGGAAAGGATAACAGCATGTTAATTATGAATTGGAATTATTTGTGTCTAGATGGGAAAAATGGGTTGACTATGTAATACCATGTAAGCCAGACTTTGTTTTTACTAGTTTGTGATTTTAATGTATGGCAGAGAAACGATCGCTCCATATTTTACAAAATCGTTATTGTTATTTATGTATTTGTATTATATTATGACAAAACTTAAAATTGGATATTGCAGGTAATTATGGGTGATTGAGGTATAAGCATGCAATATGTGAGATGTATTTTATGTGACATTGTTGCTGAATGTCAATAAAAATGATTAATTATAAAAAAAACTGAAATGAAAATAAAGAGGCTTTAACATACATATACAGCACAATGGCGCTGTGATTCCATGCATCAGCCAATAGGCACAGCAAAGCCTCTTTGTCATTGAAACTGGTGGTTTATATGTCAGTCATGGATACTGACAGGTCTGTTTGTCCCCCCCAGGCTCTCACAGCTGTATGTGGTGATATTTATGCCTGCTCTTCCAGTGAGTTCAGTCCTACCGTCAGCTGATAAATCATGACCAGAATAATATCTTTTATAATTTCCTTTACTTCATCTGTTAAAAAAAAAACTTTTTCAATGTTTGTAGGCAGCATTCATGTACCAGCTACAGGCAAGATATCTGCAGAATCAGGTGAGTTGGCCAGAAGTGGATCTTCTTGCTTTCTGTCTGTTCATTGGTGTTGTTTATCTATCTAATGTTCCATGTCGTGGAAAATATTCCTGTAGAAAATAAGCAAACTCAGGGCACATACTGCAAGGCTTTTATCACTTACTCTTATGCCAAAGAAACACAGGAGACGATTATCAGTGCGTCTGGCTGATTGCTTTATTTCTTTCCTCTTTTGCCAGTCCCCTAACTCGCAGCAGTCACTAAGCGCGTTAGCGCAAACTCCCATTACAGAAAACAGGCTTACGCCACATCTCCCGCTTTTAAAGTCCAGGGTATGCTATATCAACTGTTATTAATTTTGAACATTAGCAATGTGGACAATATTGTCTGAAGAGCAACTTTCCATCCTTGGTCTGTTAAACTCTTGTCCACAAGACTGAGAAACTTCTCTATTTTACGGGGTAGTGGGTTGACCACCAACCCCTGGAGGAATGGGAGAGGGATTATTCTGCCCTCTATACTCTGTACTCTACATCCCTACTAACTAATACCTGAGCTTGACAGAAGGTTTCACAAAATGTCCATTGTGTGTCCTCACAATCCTGGGTGGTGGTGTCATTTCCCCAGTCTCTGTGTCAGCAGAGGCTCATGCAGGGCGAGGAACCTCCTGAGGGAGAGGACTCTGGTTTGGTTGTGGGGAGATGCTCCCCTGGTTGGGCGTTCAGCTCTTCTTTGTTGGTGTTCGGCAGATGTCTGCAATTTCCTTGTGATGCCTCCACAGCAAATGAGTGTTGCGTGGAACCGGTGGCCTGGATGACTCCAGTTCCCATCCAGTCAGTTTTCAGAGTCTGAATTTGTCACCTCCACCCAAGGCAGGAATCGGCTTTGCCACACGTTAAAGCAGAGAAATTTCTTACATGAATATTCCCAGCGTAGCATCTACCAATATGTCAATCAGAGAAGCTCAGGCTTCCAGTTTGCTGCAAGCAAGCACTATTTGTAGAAAACTGGTCACACTTCGTTGTTGCTAAAATAAGTAATGTTATTTCTCATCCGCCAATTAAGCCAGAAACAATGTAATTTGTGGCAGACTGTCTATAAGCCCAGTATGTGGAGTATTTATCTCAGGATACACCTGTTGCAATCAAGCATTTTTGGAGTCACTCACTCAGCCAGCTATATCAACCCGAGCATGTCCAAACGATGCAATGAATTTAGTTATTTATAGCTTACAATGTATTTAACATTGTTATTTCATTATGCGGATGGCAATCGGCGGACCCAGAGATCACCAGACAGGGGGGCAGGATTTTTGAAGTCGTGTCTTTACACCTATGACATCATTTTTTTTTTTTGCATAAGCGCCATCTCCAGTCACTTGTGAATCTCAGACTCACCGTATTTGGCGAGGACCAGAGTTGAGCCACGCCCCCAAAGCATATCTGGTTTTATCCTTTTTTCTAGTCTATTTGGGGCCATAATTGACAAAGCTGGCCATCATGATATACTGAAGGAGACTTGAAACTTGCGATGAATGCCATAAAATAATGTGGAAAATCATTATTCTAATAATAAATCAGGTAGTAAAATGGGGTTATTTCTCATTGAACTTCTTTCTGCAACCACCGCCATCTGCTGGCCATTAAATAGAATGTAATTTTAATAAAGTTCCACATTTTCTTCACTTTTCAGATCTGGGTGCTGCATCCATCTTTTTATACAGTCTATGCTAGTGGTTCCCAACCCAGTCCTCAAAGACCCCCCAGCCATGCAGGTTTTCGCTCTTTTTTCTACACTTTCACACCTGATCCATTTAAGGCCTTCATGCTGATTGGTTGAAAAAGATCTAGCTGAACAGGGTGTGCATGAAGGTGCTTTGAGCCTTAAATGGATAAGGTGTGCGAACCTCCCGGACAGGGGGTCCTTGAGGACTGGGTTGGGAACCACTGGTCTATGCTAGTTAGGCACTAGTGAGGGGGTGACCTCACTGCCAGGGCTTGGTATGAGTGAGAACCCAGGCAGCGGAGTTTTGCACGTACTGGAGCCTGTCTAGGACAGTGCCAGGTAGCCCGGACAGGACTCCATTGCAATAGTCAAGGCGGGAAGAGATGAAGACATGGATGAGAGATTCAGTGATGTGATCAGACAGATATGGACAAAGTCTGGAAATGTTCTTGAGGAGGAAGAAGGCAGATTTAGTGATTGATTTGATGTGTGACTGAAAGGAGAGAGTGGAGTCCAGAATGACACCCAGGTTGCGGACTTCGGGGGATGGAAAGATGGAGCAGCCATCCACCTGAAGGACCAGATCTCCAACCTTCTTGAACAGAGCTGGGGTTGCCACAACTATGAGCTCAGTTTTCTTGGTGTTGAGTTTGAGTAGGTTAGCTGTCATTCAAGTGTTAATTTCACAAGGCAGTTGGTGAATGACTGTGGGGGGAGCAGCGAGGATGGTGAGGTGCTGAGATACAACTTGGTATCATCAGCATAACAGTGGAAGTTGAGTCCATGGCGACGGATGATCTGAGCAAGAGGAAGCATATAGATAGTGAAGAGGAGTGGACCGAGCACAGAACCCTGGGGGACATCGTGGTTGACTAGGGCCAGGGGGGAGCTGGAACTGGAGAAAGTGACAAACTGTTTCCGGTTGGTAAGATGATTGAAACCAGGAGAACTCTGTACCGGTAAGGCCCAGATAGTCAGATAGGCGTTTCAGGAGGATTCAGTGGGAGATGGTGTCAAAAGCTGCTGAAAGGTCGAGGAGAATAAGTAGGCTGACTTAGTGGGCATCGGCAGCGATGAGGTCATTGATGACTTTGATGAAGGCGGTCTCTGTGCTGTGATGAGTTCTGAAGCCAGACTGAAGGATCTCAAAGAGCTCCTGACTGGACATGTGCTGGTGGACTTGGGCGGCCACTGCTCGTTCCAAACTTTTACTAAGGAAAGGAAGGTTGGAGATCGGCCGGTAGTTGTTGAGAATACTGGGGTCCAGTCCAGGTTTTTTGAGGATGGGGGTCACTGAGGCAGTTTTGAAGCTGGAGGGAATAGTACCAGTTAGCAGGGAGGTGTTGATGATATCGACCATAAGGGGGCAGATGGTGGGTAGACAGACCTTAGCCAGTGCAGTTGGGATGGGGTCCAGGGAGCAGGTGGAGGCCTTAGCCTTGGAGACCAGCTCAGCAATGTGGGGGGAGTCCACCAGGCGGAAGGAGGAGAAGCTGCAGTGGGGCAGGCATGTTGCAGAGGGTGTAACACCCTGAAGCTGAACTGTGTGTGGAGGGGGAGGGTCGGGTACAGGTTGGGGCACCAGGTTGGGGGATGTGAGGGGGGCTGAGGTGACAGTTAATGGTGGTGAACAGTGATCTGGCGTGGTTTTGCTGGGAGCCGATGAGGGTGGAGTAGTACTGCATCTTAGCCTGGGAGAGAGCTTCACGATAAGACCTGACATGTTCTTCGTAGGCAAGAAGATGGACTTTTTGTGAAGCCTCTCCAGCTGGCGCCCAGCGACCTTCATGGAGCGAAGTTCGCTGGTGAACCAGGGGGCAGGGCGAGAGAAAGAGACAGACTGGGTTTTGAGAGGGGCGAGAGTGTCCAGGCTGAGGGAGAGGGCAGCGTCGTAGTGGGCTACCAGGCCGTCCTCCGTGGCCTTAGTGGGAGCCGCGGCCATGTGGGATGTTATCAGGCTGGACAGGTCAAGAGCACTCACAGACTTGATATGACGGAACGCAATGGTGCGCTGTGGACGCTGCCTTAGCAGAGAGATGGGGACCGTGAAGAAGATGGCAAGATGGTCAGCGATATTTAAATCCAGGCAGTGTAGTTAGGAGGGGGGTGTACCAATGGAGCACACCAGGTCGAGTGTGTGACCTCTCTTGTGGGTGGGGCCCTGGACATGTTGGGTGATGTTAAAGCAGTCCAGGAGTGACAGGAAATCAGTGGCAAATTTGTTGCTGCTGGAGTCCACATGGATGTTGAAGTCACCAGTCAGGAGCGTTGATGGTGAGGTGCAGCAGGCAGAGGAGAGAAGGTCAGACAGCTCGGACAAAAAGTTGGAGGCAGAGGTGTTGGGGGGGGCGGTAGATGAGGAAAACCTGGAGCGGAGCAGGCCCAGCCAGTGTGAATGAACTGGCAGCTCTTTGACTGGGAGGTCCGCGCGGTAGATGACCGCCAACCCACCACCACAGCTCTTCGGGCTGTCGGAACGCTTGGAGCAGGCAATCAGCTTGGGGCGGCGGGCGGTGAGCTCAGGGCGGGGATTCTGCAGGTACAAATAGCCTGAATGTGTAGCCTGGTTGAGCAGCAAGAACTCCTGTGGTTTCTGCCAGGTCTCTGGCATAAAGTCCATCATCCACAAGCTAGCCAGCTACATTAACCTAATTAATAAGCCAAACGGCAATGGAAAACAGTGTCACTAACTAGCCATGTTCGGCTATATTTGGTGTCCAGTGATGCTTCATTTACACAGAAAAACACTAAGAGCAAGGGCTCCTTGTCGAGGTCCAGAAACACCTTTAATTATAAGACGTAATAGAGAAGTTGCTAGTCTTAGTGGTATCGTTCGCTCATGGCTTAAGGTCATGAATTAGCTGGGCAGCTGATGAAATAACCATGGTTTAGCTTAGGACAAGACGCCCAGCTGTGCTTGCATTGATGACCCTAGCATATGCTGGCCACAGTAACCTAATAATTCAGCATTCACCAAGGTGAAAATGTAGGGTGATACTGTTTCATATCAAAATGTGTGAGAGTGAGGTAGGAAAATTAAGGTCCATCAGGTTTGTCAGTAAGGTTGCGTAATGCAATGCTATGGTATGACTGACCATAGTACCGTTAATGGGACCTGGCTAAGGTGCATCAAATAGCTAACTCAGCAAACATGAGACGTCTGCCCAACGTGCAGATGATGTTTATAACTTGATATAGACATGATCTGCATGTTGGGCAGACATCTCGTTTGCTGGGAAGCCGAGCACCTGCTCACACTCCCAGGGGGATACTGATACACACTGAGCCAACCGCCGCAACTTCCCAATGGTGTACAGCATTTGTCTAGCAACTGCTTCTCGGATATTAAGAGTGTTTGACCCGCCACCGCAAGCAACTTCTCAGCTCCATTCCTTTACTATGACAGATATCACCATATTTTTGGGCGTTGTAGTTGATGTGAATGAAGGGCAGGTGGGAATAATTTTTACAAGTTAACCCCTTTCAGCAGATGTAGACGCTAGCGTCTATAAAACTGCAAATTTAAGCATGCTGTTACTGTACTCGATCACTAGATGGCACCCCCAGATCAGTTATTGAATATTCACAAGCAAGCAGACCTCGAACGTGGTTTTGGATATAGGGAAGTTCACTCCACTCCCTGTTTTTCAAGAGTTGCATGAATTAAACTCCTCAGCTAAGCCTGATGTGCAAACTGGTCAATATCCTTGCTCATAGTATCGATCGAGCAGTTTTAAAAAATGATCTTTTGCGACAGAAAAGATTGTTGTCCTATGTAGCGACCACTTTAGCTACAGTGAGCCAACGGCTTTCCAGTTAGTGGTTCAGAAAAATCGGTTATCTGAAGCAAAAAATTCGACATGGTATTGATACTCTCACATTTTACTGTCAATTACAGTCATCACATGCAAAAAATGCGAAGTTCCCTACAGTGGATTTTCATGCAGATTCCTTTATTGACAAATCCAGCGCTTCCTTATTTCCACCCGAGTACTGGTGTTGATAGCCAATCACTCAATCATACATTCAGGATCTTCTGCGGAACTGCAGAGTTAGACCTCACGCCCTCGTGAAACTTCCAGGGTAACAATGTATTGATTGGCTTGTTTCTTATCCAATTCCCGAGTATTTAAACATTCTACAGTAAGCGAAACACATTGATTGAACAAACACGGAGCATACAAGCCTATGTGTATCAGCATTCTCGGTTGTATCCCGTTTACGTTGCGCACATTACGCGGCTGAAATAGACTGGTCTTGAAGTGTTCAGTTATATTTAGAGGATTTAAATAAGATAAGGACATGGTCAGTGGGAATTATTCCGAATGAAACAGCACTGGAGGGTTCCTTCTACCCGATACATCTGTCTCTGGAGGAGGGCATCAATGAAGAAAACAGGTGATACTTCTACTCTGTTTGCATTTTGCTCAATATAGCTTTTTGGTGTAGAATTTATACCGCGTTTAAAGACATCGAATGCCGAGATTTTCGTTTCTCCAAATGCATACAGCCCACGCACGTCAGTAGATCCCTCGGTACGTTCATTACACCATTCATTTGAATATGGAAACATATGTCGTTTCATTTTTCCTGAAAGTGAAATTTCTGTTCTGTTGAAATAAGGTATATTTCAGAATTCAGATATTACTGAGTTAGTGAGTTTTACCCATATAAGGTGTAAGATTATGAGCTCGGATGTGAGAGCGGTTAGCTTTTCATTGCAAGGTGAATGTTATGACTGTTTAATCAGCACTTTATTTAATGCTTGGGGGACTTAGAAGAAAAATGGACAAAATTGTAAACTTTATAATGGAGAAAAGGCATATTTTGTGTTTGGAGAGGTTACTTGTGACCACTGATGTTCAACTGCTCTGATATAGATAAATTCATGCTAAACTCAACCAGAAAATCATTAGTTCATGCTGAATTTCATGCCCCAAAAGTTAATTTGTGTTAAATATATGATTAATGTATGATTTGACAGTGAACCATTTTGATGGATCTCAGACTTTGGGGAGACACCTGGATAGCTGTCTAATTTGGCTCATAGCAAGCGGGTAATCTAGAATGTAATGTTCAAGATGAATTGTACTTGTGGTCAAGAAGTTTATGATCCCAGAAATTTATAGTTTTAGGCCCCAGCAGTTTTTCAATTGTCAGTATTATTTTTTTTTTTGCTATTTCAAAGTTGAATTGTCATGAAGATTTTTTGTGTTTGCAGCTCCTTTTCTCCACCAAAATCATAAAAATAAACTGAAATACGATGGGAGTCTAAATGCTTCAAGTGTCTAGACTCAATTGAGCCAAAGTTTTTCTGTCTGTGAAGCTGCAATCTTGAATTATAAAGCCCTAAATCAGGTAAAATATAAATAGCCAGATTTGGGGTTAAAAAGTCTATGTGAAATATCAGATGTACAGATGAATATTTACATGTCTAATTACAATATGAATTGACTTTGATGAGACAAATTCACAAGAACTCCTTAGACACGAGCTCTACCCACTTTAAAGGGTGTCTACATTTCCAATAACAGAATAGCCAGCTTCACGCTAGTTTTTACACTGCTTTGTCCAGCCAATAAGAAAATAGTATCATGTGTGACATAATCTGTAGTCAAGGGAATAGGGCAGAAATTTTGGATGTCTGGTAAAGACAAGTTCTCACTGTGGGAAAGACGAACAAATAATCTGGGAGTTAGTAAAATGCAGGCCTTATTGCCTCCACCAACAAATTGTGGCAGGAGGATATGTGATCGGTGCTGTTTGTCTGTTTGTAAACAAGATAACTCAAAAAGTAATGAACAAGTATCTCTGAAATTTTGTAGGTGGGTTGCTATTACATCAGGGATGTACCCTATTGATTTATGCTGTGATCAGTCAAACAATATGGCTGCTACAGCAGCCATCTTGAAATCCTATGACACGCGTTGACTGAACTTGGCTCCCACCCAGCAAGATTTTGACTGTGCTGCCTTGGCGGAGGTTTGAACTCTAGAAGTGCCACTAGGTCATCTCTGATCTTTGAAACATGACCGTCCACATAGGCTAAAGATTTTACAAAAAACTTTGTTCAAATGAGGTCTTTTGAATGCAGTTTATAAACTAGACTAAATCCAATATTGACGTTGATTTAACTGACTCAAGATCAACCTTGCTAAACCATCAGCACTTACGATATTACAGTGAGAAGCTATGAGTGTCCCAAACGGGAAACATCTAACGCACAGCTATATCACCAACATTAGTGTCCTTTTGCCAACTATTGTGAAGACAGTAAATGATTAAAACGATATCTGGATAGAAACATGAGAAATTAGACTTTCATTCAATACCATTGAATTGACAGAAAACATAATGCAATTATTTATATAGTTTGAGGGAAATTTAAACAGAATGTGAGGAAAAAAAGTGTCCAACTGTGGAAACAGATCCATTAACTGATGATAATCAAAAAGTTCTGCACGATATGATGGCTCTTTTTAGATATGATAGACATAATATATATTTACCTTTCTTGTTGTGGTAGTTTTGAGCCTTTTACTCACAGGTCCAGCCATGCTTGATTCTTGTATCCTCAGTAATTCTGCGCTCCTGCTGCCATTCATTACAATGGAAGACAGGGAAAATAAAGACCGTTGAACTGGTTTGTTTTTGGAGAACAATCCTTCCTTCAGGCCTACATCCCAACTGCCAAACTTTGTACCATAGATTTGGACTGATAATATCTCGGCTGAGTTGCCTTCCATGATTTTTGTTGCCCATCAGACAATCATTTATCATGTAATTTAGAAGAACTGATGATGGACGAGAAACTTTAAAAATGGCCCACATTCATCTCTTTAGTTCATAAACACAGATCATGAAGGAATGTAGGCGGCCCATCCAATTAGAAGACAGGAATCTTACTAGTATTTTCTGTATTATTTTTCCAATCACTGAAAGAACGCTCATCAGCATCATTCTGGCTGTGCTTCTGGTTGTTTTCTGGTTGTATTTTTAGCTGTGGTTGATCTGGCTGAAAGACTTTTTTTCTAAATAGGTAGTTGAAAACAGAACACATGGTCCCTCCTCTTTCCTGCTCCTGCCTTATCTTTTCATAACTTGTTCTTCTTGTTCTCTCTCGTGATGGTGCGATGAAAATCAAGAATGCATCAGGAACAGCATATGGTTGGGTGAATTAGAGCTTGAAATTATTAAGCGTGGCATGCACAGTGTAAAACCCCACAAAACAATTCCAACGACGCACATTGCAATTGGAGAAGGCATCACGTGTTCTCTTGGTCTAACTTTGATTAGAGCATTCTTCTGGCTGGAGTGAATCACAATAAAATGGGTATTTTTCACCGTCCGAGGACGGATCATGAAAACGCAATGGTTACGATTTATCTGACTCCATAGAACAGTTAGAATACAATATTTAGCTATATCCTTGTTAAAAATCTGACTCCAAATTAGAATTAGAATTGATAATTTAGGGAACACCTGCGTGGATTTCGAGACAAATCTGCCATCAGATGCGGCAGCGCAAACCATCATTGCTCAGTAAATGCGTCCCCAGGGTTAATTAAACACAACTGTCCTGGAATCAATTCGACAATACTTCCATTGGTTAAACGAGACTATCTTGCTAGCGGCATCTAGGCATATAAACAGCACTGAGCTCGAAACGTAACAAGAACCCGGATTTGCATAAAACTTATTACACAAACCCTTAAGGGGTAGGACATAATCCCAATCTAACTTAGAAGTATCGTCACCTACACATGTCTTGGTAGGAATTTCCCTTTCGATCCCGGATCGCAACAAGGCTAGAACACATGAGTGTTACAAATCAAGGAAAATCACGCAAGCTAAAAAATTAATAGCAATAATTTATTCACCAGGTAGGCACAACTTGGATCAAACAAATCAACGCAAAGCCAATTACCAGTTACATATAATTTAGAGGAATTTAGAATATTTTCATACCTGGAGAGATGAATGGCCATGCGGAGCTAAGGTCGCCCCACGTGGTCGGGGAGAACTCAAATGCCCCCTCGCTCCGGAACAAGGTGACATGTGACTTCTCCCACTTACCTGCATAGAGAGGAGACTAGGTAATCGCCCGAATGAATCTTACAAACAAGATGAACCATAATTCCAAGGGAAATGAAACATGTTCCATTCAACTCCTTGGACTCCCCTGAGAATAAAGAGACCAAACATGATATGAATATGTGCTAAAATGATGCAGTTGTCTTGGAAAAGCCTTAAAATGGAATATTATAGCCCAATAGTGTGATAAATATATATGAGGTTCCTTTCTAGGATATTGAACGTAAACATAATATGAATTTGACGGAGATTTAGATTGTTTTAAGCCGATTAATGTAGCTGGGCTTAAACTTCAATGGGGACTGTGACAACTTTGAAGAACACTGGGCAGCCTGGACGTCGTGGCTCCGGCCTCCTGCTGTGAACAGAACAAAAGATGCCACTCTCACCGGCAGGCTGTAGGATTATAAAAGTTAACTGCTCGCTCTGGATTGTGTCAGATCACCCAAACATTCAGATTTTACCCGCGTAATGGGCATGTGTTCCAACAATATGATTTTTGACCTATGTTGTAAATAAAATCGAGCCAAATCAAACTTTCAGGTTCTACAACAGAAATATCACACAGCCGAAAATGGTTGCAGGTTACATGGTGTTACGCCCTTCTCTCGGGGAATGCGGGCGCAACACAACTGTACGTGACAACACTGTGGAAAGCAAAGTGAGCGGTTTATTTTCTCACTCGTACATTTCAACAATCAATGAAGCATTGCTTCAGAGTGAACCCAGGCCACCATAATAAACAAAAAATAAAAACTAACTCCCGATTCAGATAATTATATGCGAAAAGAAAGAAAAACAAAATGCATACAATCCCAAGCCGGACTCCCTCATCTGGCCAATAAACAGGAGAAAAAGTTTTAAAATAAAATGGCTGTTCACTCCTACAGCTTCACAACACAGAGATGGCAGTATAACGGACAGAGGTCTCGAGACTCAAGTTTACAGGTTAACAACAATGCAGTCAGCAGTTCGGGGTTTATAGTTCAACAGCACTGCGGCTACCAGTTCTGGATTTTCACATGTTTACAGGTTAACAACAATGCAGTCAGCAGTTCGGGGTTTATAGTTCAACAGCACTGCGGCTACCAGTTCTGGATTTTCACAAGTTTACAGGTTAACAACAATGCAGTCAGCAGTTCGGGGTTTATAGTTCAACAGCACTGCGGCTACCAGTTCTGGATTTTCACATGTTTACAGGTTAACAACAATGCAGTCAGCAGTTCGGGGTTTATAGTTCAACAGCACTGCGGCTACCAGTTCTGGATTTTCACAAGTTTACAGGTTAACAACAATGCAGTCAGCAGTTCGGGGTTTATAGCTCAACAGCACTGCGGCTACCAGTTCTGGATTCTCACATGTTTACAGGTTAACAACAATGCAGTCATCAAGCTGCAATAAGCTTTTTATGTTTTCGTCTACATAGGTGCCAGATAGAATAAAACAGCTAATACCACCGGAGACAAGTTTTCGAGATCGTGTCAGACACATTTCATAGTTCACGCTCAAATAACAGAAAACCCGAATAACAAGAAGCACCAAAAAAAAAAAAAAGCCAAGCCGCCTGCGTTCCTTCCTTTTTCCGGCGGATCCAGGAGTTAAATAACCAAACCCCCGGAGACAGGCAGTCCGCGACGTCCACACCACCGCAGCTCAGCCAATCTGCGCTGGACCCGGCACCTGTCAATTGGCAGACCACTGGAATATTGGGACAGGAGCTCCACTTTATATAGTCCCCCCAGGAATCTGCAGAGAAAAAGTGTTGATTCCGCGGAGAACATTCCTGATTCTGCGGAGAGCAATTCTTGATTCCGCGGCTTGAAAGTTGATTTTCCGCGGGCATTAAAAAAAAACCTAAAATGACCAGTTATAAAGCAAATTTATGTAATAATGAAGCAAAAATTCTCTTATGAAATTATTTGCAATATCAAAACTCTGCGAAACATTGTGGTTATAAAATAAGCAGCATCAATATTCTTTTTGTCCCTCTTGAGCAGATTTATTTGCATAACTTATAAAGTGCAAAACATTTCACCAAACTATGGGTGAACGAGGCTTAGTAACTGAACAAGTGCCAAAGATCAAAGTAAAGATTTAAACTAAGTGTACACTATTCACTGTATCCTCAGGATATTGTTAACGTTACTGCATACCATAGACTGTATAAAAAGATGGATGAAGCTACCGTGATGTCACCCACTGGTTCGAAGATGAAGAAGTGAATCGAAGATCTTGGGAGGAACGTGGCTCTGGATCTGATCGTATCGGACGAAGACCAGAGGATAGCAACGCCCCAGAAGCATATTCTGGCTTTATACTTTATTCTAGTTTATGTGGGACCATAATTCACGAAAATGAATGTCATGATATATCGAAGGAGACCTGAAACTTGCTATAGCTAACATAAAATGATGTGAAAAATCATTATTTCAATGAAAAATCAGGTGGGAAAGTAGGATCATTTTCTCATAGACTTCTATTGCATTGAACTTCTTTCTGCAACCACTGACGTCGCCATCTGCTGGCTATTAAATAGAATGCCATTCTACGGTACTTCCACATGGGCTTCTTTTTTCAAATCAGGGTGCTGCGTCCATCTTTTTATATAGTTTATGCTGCATACAGCAGAAAAAAAATCAGTTTCCGTAACCGGCAGCACCAGCTGTGAGTCTTAGATCCCGTTTATCTGACCGCAAAATCTAGCGGCCGGGATGAAAAATACATGTAAAATATAAAATTCTGCACCTCGCCCTATATTCCGCGGACTGCTTTGATTTCCGCGGAGGGCTTTGAAATCTGCGGTAAATTCCGCGATCGCGGAATAGCGGATTCCTGGGGGGACTATTTATAATGGCAAGCAACAGGACAAAACCAAAATACGGCCAGCCCTCGAAGCCTAATCATAATAAGACTAATCACAGCATGGACAGTCCACCTAATAACGCAGGCTAAGCGTGTTGATCAGGCATCGCTCTGGCATTACCCAAGAAGAAGACGGGGCTTTGAGCTGAAAGGGAATATGTTAGTCCAAATCAGAATCCCACAACAAAATACAAATATCAATTTATTTCGCCAGGCAGGCGCAAGCTTAAATTAGAAACCAAATTATACAGTTACAGAAAATATACAGAAGAAGTCAAATCATACCTGGCGCAGCCCAGAACTACACATATACACAAAGTGTACAGTGCGGGAGGAATGAATACCAGCCTCCATAGCAATATCACGTCACATCACCCAAGATCTTCCATGACTAGATTAAAGCTAACCACGGCATAGAGATGTGTGTGGGGGAAGTTGAATGCAATCTTCCATTGAGATACCGGCTACACACATGCAGATGCACGTGTGGGAAGTCGTATATGATCTTCCATAATTACTATTGGCCATAGGAGCCGATCCTGTGGGTGCTCTGGGGCTCGAGCACCCACTGACAAGGTTGAGCACCCACTGGCCAATCGGGATGGGCGTTCAAAATAGTAAAAAAGAACGAATGAATAAAACTCATGGTAAAACTGCATCTTTAAAATGAACTGCATGTATTTGAATCGTATTATCCAATTAAAATCATGCAGCTCTGTGCCTGTACACGTTACGGCGTAGTCTATCTCGAGACTCTCACGCTTAGGTCTTGCGAGGGAAGACTCTGAAGTTTTGAATGACTCCTGAGTTCTTGCGAGTTTTCCAACAGGGCTGCCCTGAACATGCCCCATCTTAAATAAAGAATCACTGATTTATGGTGGTTGACAGGGGTGAACGCACTGCAACGAGCCCAAAACATTGCTAGAATTGAACCACGAGCTTGCTAGCTGGCACTAACAGGCATCAAAAATAAAATTTACCAGCTAACGAAATCAACAAACTACCTCACATGCTAGGCTAGCAAGCTAGCTCGCCTGCTGAGCTAGCCAATTTCAGTACATATAAACCAATAAAACAGTTAATGGCGATTATTTCGCGGATTAGCAAGGGGTCATGAATTAGCCGCGAAGCTAAGTCACTCAAAACATTAGTGAGGCTGTTTAGCTCGTTCGCTAGCAATGGAGTTTCTGCGCTAACTAATGTTGGCCAACGTTAGTTTGAAATTGCAAACTATTTCATTAAGCGCACGGTTACTAGGAGCAACACTTTCCTCATCAAGAAGTAACATCAACGGTGAGCGAACAAAAAAAGTTTTTTTTAACATTTAGTAGATGTGTAGGCCTATGCATTGATTATTAATCAAATGCATTTGATTACATGTGCTGTGATGTAGGGTGACGTTGTTCAATAGCCTCCCACACAATAATTTGTTTACATATTAATATTTTGGCCTCTTAACCATTACAGTTACGCAGTGTTTTGGTGGTGTACTGTAGCATGGTGCAAATGAGGCGATGTCGGATTTGTTTCGGATGGAGGATTTGCTATATGAGTTATGCTCATGTGAGTCTTTTTACTAATGCAATCTTGGTGGCTATGGTTATTACTTGGTAGGTGTGTGTAGTTGAACTATGAATTGATAATCATATCTGTCTCATCTAAGCTTGGTAGCACTGCTGATCGTTGACAGCAGAATATCAGGGAGTGATTAATAAACGAATGGAGCTGGTAAGGTACTGAAAGGTACGTCATGGTTCAATTACTTCCAGCACTACGGGGAGCCCTGCATTTGCATACAGCCTCTGGCTAGGCATATTGTATACCCCGTATCAGATTGTGGATTTGGTCGACGCTGTTTATTCAGAAGGGCCTCTCGAACTGATTAGGTGGTACTGACTGTTTCTTTCTGTGTAGGGCTGTCGCAATAGATTAATTGCGATTATTCGAAGCGCAATAAAAGTAACTGCCACTATGAGGCAGACAGACGTGCTTGCTTATTACCTTTTCTATGACACATGCCGAATGCGGTCATTTGAACTGCTTCCGGGAAGAAAACTTTGATTTGAAGTCCGCTAATTACCAGCGAGGTTGGACAGTCTCCATCGCATGGGCATAATTGGCTTACCTTAAATCAATTCCCATGTACTTTGCCTAACTTATGATCAAGCCATTTATTCACCCAACTGACCAATCAAAACCAAAATGTGGCCTATAATGATAAAGAATAAATAATGAGAAGCAGACAGACCGAACCAGGCTGCTGTGTTAGATAATAATCTAAATAAACAGCAGACCTCTGAATTCCACCTCTCGTAGAATTTTTACATATCATTAAAAATATTTCTTAAAAATAAGGTCATTTTAAGATGGTCCTGGATTTAAGCGTTTCAAAACACACATGAAGTGGAAAACATTTTGTGAAGCATATTGAATGTGAAATTGAAATTATTTTCGCATTGCATGCAATAGATAAATTCAGCAAAGAACTTGCAAACAAGTAATTCATAGCTCTTGATTTTGGTTACTTTTGAGCGAATACATAGCCGTCAGTGAAGGTGGAAAAATAAACATAACCTATCGAACAGGACATGTTAATTGTTCGCAGGCAGCGCGGCCAAACGTAAAAGTAGAGGCTAATCTGGCAATCATATTCAGGCAAATTACGTGCTGAACAACATTAAGTTAAGGTCTGCATAAGTCATAACGACAATTGCTCTCACCCCCTTCCCAATTACTTTGCTCAATTTGCAATCAAACTGTTGATTCGCTCAATTAGGCTAACGATTTAAATTGGCAGACAGTCTGATTTATTTAGACATCATTTTTGTTTGTCACATTTAGAAATTTAAATGACCATGAAACACAACAGATTTGCCGAAATGTGTTTGATGCTGCGTTCGAATGCATTAACTATTTACTTGTGTTCTATATGCAGAGGTGGACAATCCAGCTCCAGAAAGTAAAAGTCCGTCCCAGTATTTTGCTACAACGGCCTGGATCTAATAATTGCAGCAACCCTTCAGCCCAGAGTTTGAACTAACTAGGAAAATCAGCTCCCTTAGTTCATGGCTGGAGGTAAAAAACAACCGGACTTTTACTTTCTGACCCCTGGAATGTCCACCTCTGTCTATATGCTTAGACAAGAAGTTTTCCACCTTCACTGTTGGTTATCTAGACGCTCATATGTAAATAAAGTTATTCATAGCACTTGATTTTATTTTAAATTATTCTCGTTCAATTATCTACTAAAAAATGCCACAGAGATTCCTCTATACGACCACTGCCAATCTTCGGTGCATTTGACTATTGCGTGCAATTCAAACATACTGTAACAGGGTTGTGCCTGTTACGACCTGAAGCTGGGCATGCTGGGAGTGAGTTATGTTTTCATTGTTAGTGTTTTTAGACTGTGTTTAGGAATGTTTGGTGTGCTGGGGATGTATTATTATTGTGAGTGTTATTACAATGTTGGGGTGGGTGGAGTTATTTTATACTTGCAGAGTTTACACCCTGGGTGTGTCAACGGTGACATTGCATCCCATGCCTGTTAGTTGTATTTTGACCAAGGTGACAAAAACGAATGTTTGCTTGCTTTCTATCAATAAATTGGTTTGCAAATATCAATTCACCCGTGAGTTTGTCACATTGGCGTCAGAAGTTATCATGGAACCAGCCTCTGACTTCAGAAAGTGGTTATCTGACAAGTTGGAACTGGAGTGGAAGCCTACTCTCTCAGCTGATGATGGGACTGTTGCTGTGTAGAGTGCACAAGACGAGAGGACATGCCGCCAGAAGGATTTTGCTGAAGCATATCGCCTACCTGATGGAAGCAGTGCTGCATGGGCAACTAGGAGGAAGATGGATCGGCTAGCTGGAGAAGACTCCGCTCCACCCACGCAGAGGAGCCATGGGGCAGAGCGCCGGCAGCCGATGTCCAGCTTTACGGGGCCACAGCACTCGGTGAGATGTTGGAAGTGCGCCACCAGATGGAGGGAGGTGCACAAAGCACCGTCGCTGAGAGCTTGAACAGCACTGTGCCTGTGCAACAGCAAGAAGCAATCCTTAGCTTGCAGCAACAAATTGCAGACATGGGGCAGGCACTGGCGCGGTTGATGAGCTCAATAAATACGCCAGTGCCAAGCCCCGAAAAACCCATGCAGCCGCCTGCTGCAATACCTAAGCTGGGACGTTATGATGGTACTAGTAGCTGGGAAGCGTACTTATTCCAGTTTGAGCTTGTAGCTACTGCTGCAAAATGGACTGATACGCAAAAAGCAGCAAGTTTGGCAGTAGCGTTGGAGGGGGCTGCTCGCCAGGCCCTACTGGACATTAGTCATCGGGGTGAGGTCTCCTATGCTGAGATGGTGGCGGCCTTGAAGCGTCGATTTGGTGAGCCTATATCCATTATAGGCTTTAGAGACCAGCTTCATCAGCGTTGTCGACAGGCTAAAGAGAGACTGGGTGTCCTGGCTGCTGATGTCCTGCGCCTGGCCAGTCGCGCACACCCCGAGCTACCACCAGCATCAGTCCAGAGCTTGGCCCTAGACGCTTTTCTGAGAGGGCTGAGGCCGGGTCAATTGCGACAGCAGGTGCGGCTGGCTAACCCGACTACATTGGAGATGGCGTTGTGCCAGGCGGAGGAGATCGAGGCTATTCTGATGGATGGAGCCTCGCCAGCCGTACAGCACCCAGTGGTACGAGCAGCATCGGACGTGGCAGAGAGCCAGCCCAGCATGAGCGCAGCGAGTTCTGCAGAGCCACGGCGGTGTTGGAACTGCGGAGACACTGGACATCTACGTCGACACTGCACCGCCAGATGGCCAGCTGAGTCGGGAAACGGCAGCGGGTCAGCATAGCCGGGGAAACGCTGGCCCGTAGTCCCTCTGCATCCCCGGTGGAACCAGAGAGACTGTGTGTGGGGAGACTTGGGGTTGGGGGAACTCTACGAGTGTCATGTCGGCTGCAAGGCATACCTTGTAGGGCCTTAGTTGACACCGGGTCAGACATTAGTTTAGTGAGACCCGGAGTACTACCAAATGTTACATTCATGCCTGCTAATCGAGTTATGGAAACGGTAACTGGTGACTTGGCTCCTATGTGAGGTTCATGTACCTTATCACTTGTGCTAGGAAACACTCATGCAAAAGCGGAATTCTGGTTAGCTAACTTAAAAGAGGATTGCATTTTGGGGGTTGACTGTTTAGGGGCTGTTGGGGCTGTTGTGGATGTGGGGAAGGGCACTGTGCTAGTGGGTGGTTCACCGGTCACACTCAATAACCCTAACCATGCCCTCTACACATTGAATGCTTCTGCTTCTGTAGGGGGGCAAGCACTGGGCGATGTTCTATGCTGGGAGGGTGTCTCTACAGAAACAGCAGCTGCCCTGGAAGACCTGTGGAACCGCAGCAAGGAGGGGCTGACACCAGATGAGCAACAGGAGCTGAGAGGGTTGCTGATGGAGTATCGCCATCTGTTTGCGGCAACGGATGGTGAGTGTACTCAAACTAATGTGGTGCAACACAGCATTGATACCGGGAATGCTGCCCCAATCCGACAAAGGCCCAGGCGCTTACCCTTAGTAAAGTTTGAGGCAGTGGAGGCGGAGATAAAACGAATGGAAGCTGCAGGGGTGATTGAACCAAGTGACAGCCCATGGTTGTCACCGGTGGTACCCGTTACCAAGAAAAATGGTTGTCTACGACTGTGCCATGACTACAGGCGTGTGAATGAAGTAACTCGAAAAGATTCGTACCCGGTCCCAAGAATCGACGACACTCTTGACGCAGTAGCTGGTTCACAGTGGTTTAGCTCCTTGGATTTGAGAAGCGGGTACTGGCAGGTGGAACTTTCACCAGACGCCAAACCTAAGACAGCCTTCTCGAATGGCCGGGGCTTGTGGCAGTACACAGTCATGCCCTTTGGGCTGTGTAATGCCCCTGCAAGTTTTGAACGGCTAATGGAGAAGGTGTTAAGGCCTGTACCACGCTCTGCCTGTGTCGTGTACCTCGATGATGTGCTGGCCCATGGGGCCAACTTTAGCTTGGCTCTGAGCAACCTGCGCAAAGTATTCGAGTGCTTCAAGTCAGCAAACCTCCGGATGAACCCCCACAAATGTTCGCTCCTGCGAAGAGAGACGCACTTCCTCGGACATGTAGTGGGCCCCCAGGGTGTTTCGACGGACCCAGAGAAGGTCCGTGCTGTGAGGGAGTGGCCTATTCCGCGGTGTCGGAAGGAAGTCAGAGGATTTGTCGGGCTGGCGTCATATTATCGACGATTCATGCGCTCCTTTGCTGATGTAGCTAGACCGCTACACAGGCTCATGGAAAAAGGGAGGGATTTTAAGTGGGACTCAGACTGCCAGCAGGCATTTGAAGCACTGCAGCAAGCATTGATAAATGCGCCCATTCTTGCGCCGCCCATTCTTGATCACCCCTTTGTACTGGACACTGACGCGAGCGACAGTGCGGTTGGTGCCGTGCTATCTCAGCAGACAGAAGGGGAGCCTGTCATTGCATACTACAGCAAGTCGCTTAGTGGGCCAGAGCGAAATTACTGTGTCACCAGACGTGAACTGTTAGCTGTTGTGCTTGCCATCCGACACTTCCACCCATACCTCTATGGTAGGCGTTTCTTATTGAGGACAGACCATGCTGCCCTCTGCTGGCTGCTCAGCTTCAAGGAACCAGAAGGGCAAGTGGCCAGATGGATAGAAATCCTCCAGGGGTATGATTTCCAAATGGAACACCGATCAGGGCCTACCCATGGTAATGCGGACGCGTTATCAAGACGCCCATGTGCAGATGAAGGCTGCAAGCACTGTTCCAGGTTGGAGGAGAGGGTGCAAAATAAGGGACTTGTGGCTCAAGTCAGGGGACCACTCTCCTCGTCGCCACTAGCTGAGCTATCAACCGATGAGCTCCGAGACCACCAGAAGGCCGATCCAGACCTCGGACCACGACTCATGTGGAAGCAGGGGGGTGAAAAACCCGGGCGAGAACAAAGTGCTCCATTCTCCCCTGCCATTAAAGGGCTGCTGGCACAGTGGGAGTCCCTGAGTTTACAGGAGGGTGTTCTGTACCGAACCTGGCAGGCACCCGGAGGCCAAACGACATGGCAGTTGGTGGTGCCCAAGGCTCTTCGAGAGAACGCATTGAAGACAGTGCATGGAGCACCTGGAGCTGGGCACTTTGGCTATTACAAGACCTTGCGCAAACTTCAAGAGAAGTTTTACTGGGGCCGACACCACAAGGATGTGGAGGCTTTCTGCCGTCGATGTGATGAGTGTGTGGCTAAGAAGGGATCGGCCGGGCAATCCCATGCACCGCTCCAGCAGTACCAGGTGGGCTCCCCGATGGAGAGAGTCGGAGTGGACGTAATGGGGCCCTTTCCACTGTCCAGCTGAGGAAATAGGTTTGTACTAGTGGCCATGGATTACTTTTCCAAATGGCCAGAAGCCTACGCTATTCCTGATCAAGAGACCTCCACCATCCTCGATTGTCTCCTGGGGGGCATGTTTAGCAGATTTGGCATCCCCTTGGAGCTCCATAGTGATCAGGGCCGCAACTTCGAATCGCGACTCTTTGCTGCCCTCTGTGACCGTCTGGGGATCAAAAAGACCAGGACAACACCCCTGCACCCACAAAGTGACGGTCTTGTCGAGAGGTTTAATCGGACACTGGCCACTCAATTAGCCATACTCACTTCGGAAGATCAACGTGACTGGGATGAGCAGTTGCCTCTAATACTGTTGTCCTATAGATCCGCAGTGCAGGAGTCCACCATGTGTACTCCAGCTCAGCTCATGATGGGAAGAGAGTTGAGAACCCCTGCAGACCTTGTGTATGGGCGACCCCCAGAGGAAAGGGCCCCATTGGCCCCGGGGCTCGATTACCTCGAGCGGCTGCAGAACCACATGGATACCGTCCACGCAGTAGCGCGGGAGAACTTAGCTCAGGCTGGGTTCCGTCAAAAGAAGGCTTACGATGCTTATGGAAAAGGGCGGGAGTTTCAGGAAGGTGAGCGGGTGTGGGTGTTCAACCCTCGTCGGAAAAAGGGCCGTAGCCCCAAGCTGGATAGTGCGTGGGAGGGGCCATGTCTGGTATTGGAGAGAATCTCAGAGGTAGTGTACAAAGTTAAACTGAGGACGAGACAGCGAGTAGTGGTGCTGCATAGGGACCGGCTGGCACCTTATGTAGGCCGTGCTGACATTACTGACAGTGCAGAGTTGGGAGTCACAACAGGGGAAACTCAGTTAGATCTTGCACAAAACAGCAATGTGATCAATGAACAGGAGGGGGGTTATTGGGGGGTTGAAACTGAAAATGAACTTCAGCGTGCAACTGGGGACCCGGCAGTCGCTGACTTAGACCCTCTCACTGAACCACTTCCTCTAGAGCAACGGCCCAGAGGGAGGCGCCGGCAGCGGCCCCATCACCTGAGGGATTTTGTGTGCGATTTTTGAGCCATATCGTTTCTTTGTTAGAGGGGGGCTGTGTAACAGGGTTGTGCCTGTTACGACCTGAAGCTGGGCATGCTGGGAGTGAGTTATGTTTTCATTGTCATCGTCACGGGAGCCGTAGCTATCGCAAGGCAATCGAACGAAGCACGTATTGAACAAATACTTCACACTTTCAACCAGTTAGGAAAACCAAGAGCCAAAAGATCGGTCTAGGGCTGGAATTCGATCGTAGCCACAAACTGATCGTAGGGCACGTAGAACCCGTATGATCGTACGGGCAAATAAAAGATAGCTGGTTATGAGAAGGTGTGGGGCCTATTTAATGATTACCAAATATATATTTTTTTTAATTGCAAAACTTTAACCAAACATTTCTGAATGCTGCGATTTGATATTGCTGGTAAATGACCATGGTATTGTAATAATTACCCGTTTGGGCAAACCCAGAGAAATCAGAACACGTCACACACTTCAATTAAAGGAATAGATACAACTTTATTTCATAAGCATAATTATTTCACGCATAAAAGCAGAGGTCGGTCGAACGGGCACAGCCACAGAGTAATCTGCAAAAGGGCTAGGGCTAAGCTACATCTCACCAAAGGTACATCACTGCAAACATGAAATAAATAGAGCGCACTGCGTTCAGATGTCCACTACAAACTAGAGTAAGCAAATCACTCGGTGTCTACACAGCACACGTTTCCCCGGCCCCCTCGTTGAACTACCATAATGGCACATGCCCGACACTCCTCTAAAATGTAAACGCTCACAATCACAATCACAATCACAATCACAATCACACACGAGTTCAGCGAATTAAAACGGACACTTCCCTGGTCCTCGAAGACCCTCCCCTGGGGTCTGGTGGTTCACAGGCAGGTACAAAGAGACGGCAGTAATGCAGTTCAAAGTCTATACTTCACCGAGCATCGGCAACCCAAAGTTCGGACGGCGACCAAACAAGTGCAGTCGGAGCAGTCCAAAATAGCACATAGCTTTTACCAGCAGCCTAACGTGAGCGGGCAGCACAGCATGCTCGCGTTGTCCAAGTGGGCACGCCAGGCACAGCGGTGGATCTAACCAAAGTCCAAGGGCCTTATACTAAATTTCCCCCCGCTAGCCTATCTTCACCGGCGGCGACCCTAGCGACCGCGACCGGCGCCAAGCGTTCCCCAGTCTTTGTCCAACCGCTCACCCCGGCGTCCCGTTTTCTAGTGCCATGCCACCCAAGTGCCTATATCACTTCAGGTGCACACAATCAGCGGCGCGCCACCAATTAGGCACTACTGATCCAATTAGTGCAGCGCCTTGCAGTCTCAGCCATTCACCACAGTATTAGCGGGATAATCAACTCGAATGTGAATATTCCACGGTTTTAGGTCACTTAAAACTGTGGAATGCACACCTTCTCGTTAATTATCCCTAATTTATAGTATAAAAATTCTGGTCAGGAATCATTGTACATATAAAAAATCTCTTCTGTGCTGCTGAATGTCCATCTTTTAGGGTATAATTTGGCCCCAGGTCATCACGGGAGTTTTGGGCAATGTTGTGAACGCACTGATCAACTACATTTTCCTGTACGTGCTGGACCTGGGAGTCGGGTAAGAAACGTCTCGCTGTTTATACTTATTGACATTCTTGTCCAGCTGCATAGTCTCTGCCTCTAAACCTCTACCATGGCTCCATTTTCTGCAGCGGATCCGCAGCTTCCAATGCGATCTCCCAGCTCAGTTTGGCTGTGTTCCTGTTTGTATACATTCACTGGAAGGGCTTGCATAAGAGAACCTGGGGAGGTCAGCAGAATCAGTTCTCCTTTACTCAATGCAGATAAATAATTTTTCCTGCAGGAAAATATACTGTAGTATTTCATTGAACATTTGAATTCATGCCTGATCATTTGCTGTTGGATATACTGAGTTATAGCTTAGGTGCTAAAAGTAGAAATCATTGGAAATAATTGGCATATTTTGCTGTGTATTGATATTATTGGGGCATTTCAATGTATGCTTATTACAACCCCAATTCCAAAATAGTTGGGACGAAGTGTAAATTGTGAATAAAATCAAAACGCAATGACTTTCAGATCACACCAGCCAGTATTTTATTCACAGTAGAACAGAGATAACATTAACCTCTTAACCATTTTCTTTTATCAGTTGGTACGGGGCAGTATCAACAAAAAATTAGAACAGGCTGCAGGGGATCGTTAAAATATGCAGCAAAATTGCTGGCATACCCCTGAACGCATTGACTGAACTGTACCAGAGCAGGACTTTGAGGAAAACCCAGTCATCCCCTGTCCAGGGAGTTTAGGCTGCTGCAGTCAGGACGCAGATACAGTTTGCCTGCCTGCAGGACAAACAGGCACAGAAACTCATTCGTCCCAACTGCTATCCGTCTTTTAAACAAATCCTAGCTAGCTTTGCAAAGCTGTCATTCTATTTTACTTTATTTTATTTTGTTTTGTTTTTGTCATTGTATGTTATATTTATTGTTGTTTTGATGTGTTTTATTGTTGTACTGCTGGCTGCAAAACAAATTGCCCCCTGGGGATAATAAAGTTTCTTTGACTTTCTTTCTTTCTTTGACTTTGATAACATGGCAAATGTTGAAACTGTGAAATTTTACAATTTATCCAAAAAATGAGCTCATTTCAAATTTGATGGCTGCTACAGGTCTCAAAGTTGGGACAGGGGCCTGTTTACCATGGTGTAGCATCCCTTCTTCTTTTTAACACAGAGTGGGGGCACCTGAGCATTGAGGAGACAAGTTTCTTGAGCTTAGCCATTGGAATTTGATCCCACTCTAGTTTAATACAGGCTTCCAGCTGCTGGAGAGTTTTGGGTCTCCTTTGATGGACTTTTTGTTTAATTATGCACCAAATGTTCTCAATTGGTGAAAGATCAGGACTGCAGGCAGGCTAGTTCAGCACACAGACTCTTCTACTACAAAGCCATGCCGTTGTAATAGCTGCAGTATGTGGTTTTGCATTGTTTTGCTGAAATCCACAAGGCCTTCCCTGGAATAGATGTTGTCTGTTGGGGAGCAAATGTTGCTCTGAAACCTTTATATACCTTTCAGCATTCATGGTGCTTTTTAAAACATGCAAGTGTCCCACACCACATGCACTAATGTATCCCCATACCATCAGAGATGCTGGCTTTTGAACTGAACACTGATAACAGGAGGAGTGGTCTTTCTCCTCTTTAGCCCGGAGGACACGACACCCATTATTTCCAACAAGAATGTAAAATTTGGACTCGTCTGACCACAGGCCACTTTGCTAATGGACCACAGTCCATTTTAAATGAGCCTTGGCCCACAGAACACGGCGGTGCTTCTGGATGATGCTCAACAATGGCTTCCTTTTTGCATGACAGAGTTTTAGGTGGCATCTGTGGATGGAATGGCTGACTGTGTTTACAGATTGTGGTTTCTTGAAGTATTCCTGGGCCCATTTAGTGATGTCAATGACAGAATCGTGCCGGTGAGTGATGCAGTGGCGTCTGAGGGCCCAATGATCACAGGCATCCAGTAAAGGTCTTCAGCCTTGTCCCTTACGCGGAGAGATTTTACCAGTTTCCCTGAATCTTTTGATGATGTTATGCACTGTCAATGATAAGACCTTCAAAGTCTTTGCAATTTGACATTGAGGAACATTTTGAAGTATTTCACAATTTTTTTTTTTACGCAAGCCTTCACAGGTTGAAGAGCCTCTGGCCATCTTTACTTCTGAGAGACTCAGCCTGTCTAAGACATCCCTTTTATAGCCATTCATGTTCCACACCTGATGCCAGTTAACTTAATTACTTGCTGAATGTTCTTTCAGCTGATTCTCATATATTAAATGCTTTTTCAGCCTTTTTTTTTTTTTGCCTGTGTCCCAACTTTTTTGAGACCTGTTGTAGCCAGAACATTTGAAATAAGCTCATTTTGTGGATAAAAATGTATTATGTCTCAGTTTCAACATATGAAATGTTATTTATGTTCTACTGTAAATAACATATTGACTCGTGTGATATGAAAGTCATTGCATTTTGATTTCATTCACAATTTCCACTTTGTCCCAACTATTTTGGAATTAGGTTTTAAATGCAAATGTGCAATTATTCAGTAGCATTTTAACTTATTGTCAGTTTTCCGTGGGTCCGTGACAATAATTTATGCATTATCAATAGCATACAAGCCATTAAAACATCAAATAATTTCCTTATGTTGGGTAATACAGTGCTTAGCAAAGTTATTAGACCACCTGTCATTAAAAAAAATGAGAAAACACAAACATTTCAGAAATTTTTCAAAAACTTGTTTAAAACTAAAACACTTTTTTTTCATTTCTTTGGCAAATAATGAACTGAATCAACTTTATCGTCTTTATTCACACAAGAACAAACAAAAAACTATATTTTGTATGGCCTCCTTTGGCCTGGATTCCAGATTGCATTATGCATTCAACCACTAAAACTAATTTTTATGTTCAGGAATGCAATGAAATAAATGTCATTTGGCATCTTAAGCACATTATTATTTTTTTATTAACTTTTTTCTGCTTTTTTGTAAAATGGTAAATTTGAATATTCATGGTTAACAACAATTATATTTTATCATTAAAAATATCAATTCAGTTAAAGAGCTTGTGCAACACTGGTGGAGTAATCATGACAGAAAATAAAAATAATTTTGGTAATTACCAACACCGTTAATTTTGGACAGCTTTGGCATAAACATTACATTGAGTGGTGGTCTAATAAATGTATTAACCAGTGTCTATCCTTACTATTTATTCAAATGGTCTACAATTTAATAATTTGTTTGCCAAGAGTAGGCTCAAATGAGTTTTCAAGAGTTGTTTTGATGCTTGACTTTAGTTTGTGTACTTTACAACCAAGTTTATGTTTCATTTATATATGATGGTCAGTTTAGCGGTTGAACAGTGTGGTAGAATATGTTGGTAGAACAATGTTAAAACCAGTCCAACAAAAAGATATGTTGAATAATACTTTGTGCATGTCTATGTCTTGGATTTGTTTGGGCAGAAATATGTTTGTCGGCCGAAGCTGATGTAAAATGTTGTTCTCAGTACACTGAACGTGTGCATCAGAATAACAATAATTTGACAAATTATCAATTTTCTCTCTCTCTCTCTCTCTCTCTCTCTCTCTCTCAATCTAGGTTGGTCTAAAGAGTGTCTACTGGAATGGGACACTTTCATAAACCTGGCTATTCCTAGCATGCTAATGCTCTGTTTAGAGTGGTGGACCTATGAGCTCGGAGGATTTTTGGCAGGTCAGTGCTCATTTTGTTTTGCTAGCTTCAACACTTGTGGAATCAGTAAAGTAATTTTTTGAGCATAAGATCTACAAACAGTTCCTGTTTCTGGCATCATAATCTGCAAACTAAAGTGCCTTCTTCCCAACATACCAGGGATAATCAATGAAGTGGAGCTGGGAGCACAAGCTGTAGCATATCAGATCAGCTCAATTGGATTCATGGTAACTACGCCAGGAGACTTTAGCCCCAAGCTGTTGCTGCCTTGGAAGTTTCTGGGGCTGTTAAATGGTAACTGGTAGCATGAATATTTGGTCCAGCTGAATGGTTGTCTCCTGAAGTATATCTCCATCCTACTATATCCTATCTTCATTTGAATTATTGAGTTTTGTTGTTCAAGTTTGAATTATGGATGCCATGTATTGATATTTTTGTAATGGGCGGTGATAGGACACCAGGTGCCGCGACCAGTGAGAGAAAGAACTGAGTACAGCCAGATAAAGACGTACGCACCTCCAGTAAAAGTTTGCGCTTCCAAGGACGAATAAAAGCCCGCAGAACAGAAGCAGTGCAAGAGAAAATAAACAACAAGAGAGAAGAGAGAAAATATCTAAGAGAAGCAATTGCTAACAAAAAAAAGGAATGTAACTAATCACGAGGAAATCTGACAAGAGATTTTCTCAGGCCGAAGTGCAAGAAACAAACAGGCACTCTAGTGATAGGCGTGGCAAACCCCCGGCCATATATAAAGAGTCCGGAAAACTCCACCCCAGCTCAATCAGCCAGTGGGCCAGGAATTCGATGGAAAAGAAATCCAAGATCGTCCCAGACGATAGAACAAAGAATGGTCCAACAAACACATGCCTAAACCATGACACTTTTATCAGAATTTTGACAGTGTTCAAATCTCCCGTTATGGTAGTTTCTTTAAGAGCATTATTATATTGCGTTTGAAATGTATTCTGCTTTCGGAGTAGTCTTGTTTTCTCATAACTGAACGGACTCCCTAGCACATTAATGCTAAGATTTTTGTAACATGCCTTGAATATTTCTCTGTAACTAGATAAAGCTTGCAGGGAATGCACTTAAAAATGGCATATATGCAAAACTGTTTGAGGAAAATATACCCCTGTAATCTCCCCAACACTGTAACATTTTGTGCCACTGTGTAGAGTAGATTAGAGGAAATGTTTATCGTTGTCTGCATGCATTGCAAAAGTAATCATTGTCATGGTGCTCTCAGTTCCCTCAAGGGTTTTCTGTAGCAGCCAGTGTTCGCGTGGGCAACGCTCTGGGCGCTGGAAAGACCGCAGAGGCTCGGCTTTCTGGCAACGTTTCTTTGCTCTGTGCTGGTAAGAGCTGGTACAAGGCCAGTATTCAATATGCTCTTGTTAAATATCACATAAACTCAAATTTAAAATGATACTGGTACTATCTTGAACTTGATCGTAGCACGAAGGAATTATATTTACTATCTGAGTTGCGCTAGCTTCATTTTTTTTTTCGGTATTATTTTCTCAGTTTGATGTCTGTTACTGGAGTATGACCATCATATTCCATGCAGGGTTGTCATAACCTGTTTGTGCTATTGCTCTCAATGCAGTTGTGCTCGGTCATTTACCGTTTTCCATTCAGATGAGTAATAACCTGATAGTTGCTCAGTTCATAGTATCACGTAATATTATTGAGATGTGTCAGAATTTTTCTAATTTTGAAATTGCTGTTCCTTCCAGATTGAATAATTACAACTGTGCTAAAAATTTTTTTGCTTTATATTTCTTCATCTTCATGTAGTTGTGGTCTCATTTTTCATCTGCATCATCCTTGGGACTCTGAAGGATTTAATTGGATTTATTTTCACTGATGACATGTAAGTATTACCTAATGCATTTCATTTTGCTCTAATATTGAACTGTGCCATAAATATTAAAAACTCACACACACAGATGGTTATAACTTTCATTTTTGTCCTGCATTAGAGATGGTATTTTGAAATGAATTAATGTGGCTATTAGATGCCCATGGCTCTCATATTAGGAATAGTAACCTCTGAGACCATACTATTAGGGGGTCAAGTACCAAGGTGCAAAGAATATGTTTCTTTGCCTTCATAAATTGGCAGATACAGGATATTGGTTGTTATTTGTGCTGATGGTTCTCCTCAGCTTTCAGCCTATTTACTCACTTGCAAAATTATATGCTGACGGAAGGTGTATGAAAACATCCAAAAAAAAAAATTGATGCCAGTTGCCCCCCATGGGCATGCTGTAAACCTCAATGGATGTTCTGTGACTTAAACTGTGTACTGCGTCATTATATCCCTGAAACAGAAATATGCCACCGCCGCCACATATCCCTTATGTTCGCGTGATAACCTGGACAGTTTTTATGGGGAAAGCATGAAACTTCTACAGTTCATTTCTGGTGTGTCGAGGATGAACCCTACTGTTTTGTGTGACCCTATGACCTTTCTTCTTGCGCCTCCACCTGGTCAAATGTTATATTTCCAAATGCACTAACTCAAGCAGTTTTGAAAGGAATCATATCACACTTCTTGTGATCATTTCTGGTGCTTAGAGGGTTGTTTGTCACTCTAACCTTTGCTGAAGCACCACCATGATGGCGTACTTTAAATTTTTAGCTGACCAGAGTGAGTTAAATTAGCTGTGATTGTCGGTCATCGGCATTGGTGTCAGTAAAAATCTTCTTTTTTAAAGTGATGGCCAATGAAGCTGAAACTTTGCAAACATCTTTCAACCAATGTGGACTCTATAATGCAAAAAGAACCCACTAGATGGCAGTATTGACCTTTTTTTTGTTAAGCCCAGACTGGAGCTAGGTTTGGGCATGTCCTGGACATGTCTGAGACGTAAAGTCCCAGAGAATTAAAAAAAGTCTAAAAAGTGGGAGGGGTCTGCAAAAGAGTATATACGGAGGAAAATTGAGAGAGTAAAGTAGTAGGAGAAATTGCCAGGAAAAGGATACATTTGACCAGACCTGTCACTCTTTTTCAAGACCTGTGAAGCTTTCAGGGGATTTTTTCCTGTGTTGGAGCATTTTCCTCACCCGCAACATCACCAAGCAACCCCATCTCAAGGGACTGTAAATATTTTTTTTTTTGTATATTATCAATCTTGGTCAGTAGTATAAATTGTAGGTTAGTGTTGGTCTTTGTTTAATTAAACCTGTTTTAGTTTTAAAATTTTGCCTGTCATCCCTTGCTGTCGTAAATGTCACAACAAATTGGGGCCATAAAAAATTGGGGGCTCGTTCGGGATAGACCATTGTGTGAGTCATTTATTGAAAATCTAACATTTCAAATTGTAAAATTGTTTTTTGAATTTTCCTATGTATATATTGACAGATCAACAGTAATGGATGATTTCTTGGCATCACCTACCATAGAGGTTTTGAAGTCTTTTTAACCTGTTGCCACTCCGACGGGCCGTAAGGGAAGTTAAAAACATACCACATCATTTACACAGCTTGTATGTAACTGAGATACTCATGCCACATATCGTCGGAAAGCTAAGATTCTTGAGATTCAAATGATGCCAACCATTTCAAAGTATAATCATCTCAGCAGCTTTAATGAACGCCTATGTCAGACCACAAACAAACAAACGAACAGTTACAAAACTGATGTAACTCACCAATGAAGCCTCCTAGCACTCCTCCAGTCCAACATGGTAAAACATGGTCTTGTTACATCCACGAAGTTCCAGTAAATCCAACCCAGTAAAGTTTTTAATCCAAAACACACTATTATACCGGTAAATATCCATGAACAGCTGCTGCGTCGTTTGAAATGAGTCAGTGGTAATCCACAAAGTTCGCTGCATTTGTAGTCATTGCTCCGGTCCACATGTAAACAGTACAAAGCCATTTGCATTAAAATGGAGTCTGCAGTCTATCCTTTCGATTGACATCTCACTCGACCAGTTACGAGCTTCCCTGCCCTGTCTACAGCCTGCTATAGCCAATGAGTGCCCGTGTTGAAACAAAGCTCATTCCTCCTTTTTTTGCGTGTCGCCCAAGCAACCAGCAACCAATCGAGACGATGATTGTTGCATTGTATAGCTGACAAAATTATGAACACGACGATATCTATCTTGTTTGGGTGGCTACAAACCTAACACTGCCAATCACTTGCGTAATTGAAAGGACAGAATATTGCTCAGCTGTGCGTAATGCGTGCTGCGCGTTCCGCAAAACAGAGTGAGGCAGAGAGATATTTCCAGCTAATGTTTGATGGTTGTTCACGGAGTTTGAAAGAAAAAATGGCGAAAAGGTTGCGAAAAAATAATTTTCAATTCAGAAGCTGCAGAGCTGTGCACTCGGCGTGCAAGTGATAACTCAGGGGTAGAAATATCTGTCCAAAACCGTGATGGCTCCGAAGCAGAGGAAATGTTTCTTGGTTTGTCTGTTATTCTATAATTCTGTGTTCGGGATTACGGAAAAAGGATATTATAATATTATGCTGATATTATGATTATATTATTACCATATTACGCATTATTACCTCCGTCACCGAAGGTGGAAAGAAGTTATTTTTTGGCCGGCGTTGGTTGTTGTGGGAATTTTAATTTTCATCCCTGTGAGAAATCAGAGTGAGACAAAGTAAGTAAATAGGATCCATTTTACTTTGTGCCACATAGGGCCTTTGTTACTGGCAAGAACAAAGACAAAGGAATCTCTCCTTTGCTTTGGATATATGTAAAAGCACAAAGTCAGAATCTCCTCCCCTTGGGGTTTATATGCGCACATTTAAGTTTATGCCTCAGTAACCTTATAATTTTTTTACATTTTTTATTTATCATATATTGTAAATAGTTTGCTATGGAAAGGTTATTTGTTTGTGTACATTTCATATAAAAAAGCATTTTTTTTACATAACAGCACTCGTTTTGACTGTTATATGCACAAATTTGAGTTTATGCTTCAGTAACTTTTTTTCAGCAATATTGATACTTAATCTGGATATGGGATTGGATTCCTCTAAGTGTCACCTTTCATGAGAGCCCAACATTAGGACTGTACGTTGAAGTATTCAAGAGTTATGCCCTTTTATCCTAGGTATGTGATCATGGCTATCCAAGGGTCCTTTTGGGGTCTCCAAATGGCCATTTTTGGAAACGCCTAGACATGGCTTTAGAAAAACATGTGACAAATGCTCATTTTCTGTAAAATTGTTATCAAATTTGACCTGGGACTCGGTAAGGCTTCATGTGGTGGTCCCTTTGTGTTTTTAAGCTAATAAGTCCCAGCTACTCTCATCTGCAGGCATCTGTTTGCAAAAGAAAATTCCGGCGAGAGTAAAAACCTTCTACTTCTGTGTGTTCCAGCTTAGATTACTCAATGACAGTAGCACTAAGAGTGATTCTTTCAGCTGGGGGAAAAACTTCAGAGTGTTTCCTTTCAAACGAGACCATAACCATCCATATAGTCCAAACAGCTCAAGAACAGCATTCAGTTTACTTTGGGTACGCTTTTGAAAGGCATTTTAGGCAAATTTTCCCGGAGTTTTCCAGAGATATGCAGACATTGAGAGCTGACAGAGGTAAAACCAGCCATGCGAAAAGCAAGACTGGCTAGAGAGATGGTTGAATATTACATTGATGAAAATATGTTTGCACCTGGAGATCTGGAACAGTTTCCAGTGGAAAATCCAAATATAGAAATGGAACTTAAATTAAAAATGCTAGAGATTGAAATGGAAGAAAAAGAAAAACAAAGGCAGTTTGAGTTGGAAAAATTAGCAAGAGAAGAGAAAAAAGAAAGGGTGGAAAAAGAGAAAGAAAGGGAGGAAAGAGAAAAAGAAAGGGAGGAAAAAGAGAAACAAAGAGAATTTGAGAGAGAGAAAGAGGAAAGAGCAGAAAGAGAGACAGAGACAGAGAGATTTTGAATTAGAGAAATTTGATAGAGAAGAAAGACTCCAAATGGATCAACTAAAAATAAAAATTCAAACTGAAAATAAATTTCGGGCTAGTCAGGAGGTAAAATTGGTGCCTCCATTTTCGGAAAAGGATGTTGACAACTATTTCCAGTGTTTTGAAAAGGTAGCAAAGAGTTGCCAGTGGCCAAAGGAACACTGGCCTCTGATGTTGCAAACTGTCCTCAAGGGTAAAGCTCAACAAGCCTATTCAGCTTTGTCTGCAGATGATTCCTCTGATTATGAGGTTGTCAAAAAGGTTATTTTGAGAGCTTATGAGTTGGTTCAAGAGGCTTACCGACAGAAATTCAGAGGTCTGAAGAAATCTGAAAATCAGACTTATGTTGAATTTGCTAATGAAAAGCAGGTTTGCTTTGAGCGCTGGTGTACTTCTATGGAGGTCAAGGATGATTTCAACTCACTAAAAGAGATGGTGTTAGTTGAAGAATTCAAGAACTGTGTTAAAGATGATGTTAAGACCTACCTTAATGAGAAGCAAGCACTGAATTTGCAATCAGCTGCCAAATTTGCAGATGAATATGTTCTCACACATAAGTCCAAATTTCAGTCTAGCAGTAATAATAGATGGTCCCAATTTCAGAAAAAGGGTTATGGTGATACCCAAGATTCCTCACCCAAAGACAAAGACAAATCTGGTGATGGTGCTCAGAAATCCAGTAACAGGTCTGATCAAAGTGTGAAAGCTGACAGTGACAAAAGTGGTCTAGTTTGCAGTTATTGCAAGAAATCTGGTCATGTTACAACTAACTGTTGGTTCCTTAAAGCTAAGAAAGAAAAAGAAAAGGATACCAAACCAAATGCCTTTGTGAAAACAAGGTTAGAAACCCCTGTAGTAGATAACCAATCTGCTAAATTGCCTGCTTCTTGTGGGGCTAAAAAGCCTGATACAGCTGACTTCGTGAGGGAGGAATTTCTTACATTTGTGTCAGAGGGATTTGTGGCTCTGAATGAGCATACTACTCCTGTCCCCATATATATCCTAAGGGATACCGGAGCTTCTCAGTCACTTTTGTTGATGGACTCTTTGGAGTTACGTGATGAGACCGCTTCAGGGGATTTCATACTTGTACAAGGTATTGAAGGGAGGACTGTATCTGTACCCCTGCGCTCTATAATCTTGAAGTCAGATTTAGTTACAGGACAGGTAAAGGTGGGACTTATGTCAAGTCTACCTATAAAGGGTGTTTCTCTGTTGCTAGGCAATGACCTGGCTGGGGGCAAAGTAGTTCCCCCTGTACATCTTACTTCACAGCCGAGCACTGAAGATGGGGATGTTATGGCCCCAATTTGTTATTACATTACAACACAACAGCAACAGCAAGGGATGACAGAAACAGTTTTAACAACTAAAACACATTTAATTTTTAACAAAGACAATAACGACTTAACAACTAACAACTACGACCAAGATTGATTATAACAAAAACAAAAATAAATATTTACTGTCCCTTTGGTGGGTTTCCTGGTGATGTGCTGGGTGAGAAAAATCCACAAAAGAAAACTTAACAGGTCTTGAACAGAAAGGACAGGTCTGGTCACACGTATCCTTCTTCTTGCAATTTCTCCTACTACTTTACTGTCTCAATTCTTTTCCTTATATACTCTTTTGCGGACCCCACCCACATTTAGACCTCTTTTTTTAACTTTCTGAGACTTGCCCCAGACATGTCCAGGACATGTCTAAACATGACTCCAGTCTGAGCTTAACAAAAAAAAGGTAAATACTGCCATTTAGTGGCCTATATTCACATTACACCTCCATTCCAAAAGGGAAAAATTTTGACTCATAAAGGCAAAATTTTTCTTTTCAATACAAAATGGTTAAGTGAACACTTGTCTATATATACATATCATACAATATTCAAACACATGATATATATATACACATTCAAACACGGGATAAGCAATCAGCAATTACATTGTCTGTACCCTTCACATGCTTAATTTCCAAGTCAAACTCCTGTAAAATCAAACTCCAATTCAACAATCTCCGGTTCTTGTTTTTCATCTTACTCAAAAACATTAACGGATTGTGGTCAGTGTACACAGTCATTGGCTTTTGTCCTGTACAAACATAAACCTCAAAGTGTTGTAAAGAAAGGACCAGAGCCAACAGTTCCTTCTCTATTGTGGAATAGTTCCTTTGGTGGCGATGGAACCTCCTGGAGAAGTATGCCACGGGATGCTCAATGTCATCAGAGTCACTTCTCTGTAGGAGCACAGATCCACAAGCTTGGTCGCTAGCATTGACCGCGATGGAGAACGGTTTGTTGAAGTCAGGAGATTTGAGCACGGGGAAGTGACACAGCAAAGACTTCAGGTGATCGAAGGCTCTCTGGCATGCATCATCCCAGGTGAACTTTACGCCTTTCTTCAGTTGGTTAGTTAGACTGAGAGCAATCTCAGCAAAGTTCTTGCAGAACTTGCGGTAGTACCCGATCATTCCAAGGAAGCGGCGCAAAGCTTTTTTGTTGTCAGGAACTGGAAAGTCCATGATGGCTTGGACTTTAGCATTTATGGGTGCCACCTTACCCTGGCCTATGACGTAGCCAAGATAGGTGACAGTAGCACAACCAAAGTCACTCTTGCTCAGGTTTACAGTCAGGTTAGCCTGGGTCAGGCGCTGGAACAACGTCTCTACATCTTTTAGATGTTCTTCCCAGGAGTCACTCCATGTGATCAGGTCATCGATGTACGCACCCGTGTGTGGCAATCCGGCGATTGTAGACTGTATCATCCTTTGGAACGTGGCTGGGGCATTTTTCATGCCAAAGGGTAGGACTTCGTACTGGTACAATCCAGATGGTGTGGCAAAAGCAGAGATGCTCTTGGCCCTCTCAGTTAAAGGCACACACCAATAACCCTTCAATAAATCAATCTTGGTCAGGAACTTTGCTTGCCCTACACTATCAATACAATCATCAATCCTAGGTATTGGAAACACATCAGTTCTAGTTACAGCATTGACTTTGCGATAATCTGTACAGAATCTAGTACTTCCATCAGGTTTTGGAACTAGCACACAGGGTGAACTCCAATCGGAGTTGGAGGGTCTGATAATATCATGTTTTAACATGTACTCAACCTCTTTCTCAGCAATCTGTCTCTTTTCAGGATTCATCCGGTATGGATGCTGTTTTATTGGTTTGGCATCACCAACATCTACATCATGAGAGGCTATAGTAACTCTTTTTGGAACATCAGGAAAAAGATCCTCATATTTCTTGATCAACCTCTCAAACTGATCTTTCTGTGAGGGTTCTAAGTGCTGGAGTTTTACATCAAGATTTTGCAACACTTCAGAATTTGACAATTTACATGAAAGAACTTCAGCTTTAATTCTAGGTTCATCATCTTGAAACTCCCCCTCATCTTCACAAATTTCGACCATTGGAGAATCTGAAGTGACAGCTGCAACCCTAGCATTTCTGTCATGATAAGGCTTTAGCATGTTAATATGACACAATTGTTTTGGTTTTCTCCTATCTGGAGTCTTCACAATGTAATTGAGATCATTGAGTTTTGTCAGAATTTCATAAGGACCATGAAATCTAGCCTGCAATGGATTGGACTGCAAGGGAAACAACACAAGGACCTCTTCTCCTGGTCTAAACTCACGGCTTCTAGCCTTATGATCATACCAAGTTTTCATTTTTCCCTGACTTGATTTCAAGTTCTCTTTGGCAAGGTCACAAGCTGCACGCAATCTTTCCTTGAACTTGCTAACATAGTCTAACAGACTGATATGCGGCTCTTTCTCTTGCCATTGTTCACTCAATAATAGCAAAGGTCCTCTCACTTCATGACCAAACACTAGCTCAAATGGACTGAATCCAGTAGACCCCTGCACTGCTTCTCTAGCTGCAAACAACAGCAAATGAACACCTTCATCCCAGTCTTTCTCATGGTCATAACAATAAGTCCTCATCATTGTCTTGAGAGTGGAATGAAACCGCTCTAAGGCACCCTGACTTTCTGGATGATAGGCACTAGAAAGAATCTGCTTTGCACCTAGTTCATACACAACCTGCTGAAACAATCCTGAAGTGAAATTGCTACCTTAGTCTGACTGAATTTCCCTGGGAAGGCCAAACAACGTGAAAAACTTTATCAAAGCCTTCGAGATTGCAGTTGCCTTGATGTTACGTAGAGGTATGGCTTCGGGGAATCTGGTAGATGCACACATGATTGTCAACCAGTACTGATTTCCAGATCTAGTCTTGGGTAATGGACCAACACAATCAACAATGACCTTAGAGAATGGCTCCTCAAATGCTGGGATAGGCTGCAATGGAGCTACAGGTGGGTCTAACTGGTGTTTTCCAACTACCTGACAAGTGTGACAGGTTTTGCAAAAGTTGGAAACGTCTTTCCGAAGCCCAGGCCAAAAGAAGTGTTTCATGATCTTATCAAAAGTCTTGTTAACACCAAGATGACCTCCTAAAGGTAAACTATGAGCCATTGTTAAGATCTCATTCCTGTAGACCTTCGGAACAACAATTTGCCTGACCACTGCCCAATCTGCATTGGCAGGGATATCAGGAGGGCGCCACTTCCGCATCAACACACCATCCTTGAGATAATACCCAACTGGAACTGCGTCTATTTCTTTATCAGGAAGGGCTCTCCTCCTTAGTGCACAAATTTCAGGATCATTAGTTTGCTCCTCAATCAACCGCTTTCTGGACAGAGACAAGTCTCCAGACACATCAGAATCACCAGACCCATCCGGCTGGCTGAATAGAGAACTGATAAAAGTATCTGATAAGTCCTCAAACGGAGAAACCATAGTAGGCCAATCAGAGTCATGAGGCGAACCACCTGAGTCCCGACTATTCAATGTACTGGGCGGCACCACAACATCATCTTCTTTAGCCTTCTTGGCCATAGCACGAGTCACTGCGCAAGAAGGATACAGAGATGGGTCCTCATCCCCATCTTCAGTGCTCGGCTGTGAAGTAAGATGTACAGGGGGAACTACTTTGCCCCCAGCCAGGTCATTACATGGCAACAGAGAAACACCCTTTATAGGTAGACTTGACATAAGTCCCACCTTTAGCTGTCCTGTAACTAAATCTGACTTCAAGAATATAGAGCGCAGGGGTACAGATACAGTCCTCCCTTCAATACCTTGTACAAGTATGAAATCCCCAGAAGCGGTCTCATCACGTAACTCCAAGGCGTCCATCAACAAAAGTGACTGAGAAGCTCCGGTATCCCTTAGGATATATATGGGGATAAGAGTAGTAATTAATTTACTCTACCGGAAACAAACATGCGATAACAGAAACTCCGTACAGCACTAAGGAGGTATCGCTTTGACTTGAATTGATATACAAAGCTGTGTTGCGAGTTGTTTCGAAGCTCTGTTTTCAGAAGTAGGATTCGCGCTATCATAATAAGCTTAATGCTGGGCCATGTGATGTTGAGAGCTTAAAGCCTCATTCACACATATCGCTACTCACCCATCGCCCCTTGCTACTCGCTGAAATTGTACTCGCCGGCAGAAATATTCTCTGCCGTCAGCGTCGGTTGCCATGGCTTCCCGATGGTTTACTTCCCACTGCAAATGTGTCCGAGGGAAACAAGTAGTGGCTGTATAACCTACCAGCGGGTGCATACACGTCATTATCTGCCTTGGTTAAGATCGCTGACAATTCAAAATTCATAAAATTAACCCATAAATAGTACAACTTAAAGATCGCCTTTTCTGTTTTCTATTGTCAGTCAGCTAAGGCATGGTTTGATGTCCACAGTTGGCTGACAATTAGCTTCCAAAAGCATATTCGGCTAAAGAGAGAAATGTAATTTAAAACATGCTCTCACCTGAAAGGCAGATGATTGCATACACTCTATTCTATGCGTCATGCTTTCGGTTTTTATTTTTATAATTTTTTAAGAGCGGTATCATAGAGCATGTACAAGGAATGGCCTGAGATGCCAGATTGCCCTCCGGTTGAATGGGATGATGAGTGCTCCCCCATGGCCAGTTGCTCATGGGCAACAGATCGAGTGGCACCCCCCCCCCACCCCCCTGTTCTTGAAACTGAAGCTGTTTCCTTAATTAAAACAAAAAGACTTTATCTTGATTTTTGTTGTTTTTTTTTATATTTAAGTTCCTTTTTTAGTACTTTGTTAATTTTGTGCTCCCAAAACTTATTTCATGCTCCTAAAAATTTAATTGTGCTCCTATAAAATTTTTTTAGGAGCATGCATGCTCCTTGAGAAAAAAGTTTACATTGAGGCCTGCTCAATTACACTGTGAAGACTCCAGATAGGAGAAAGCCAAAACAGTTGTGTCACATTAACATCATGAAGCCTTATCATGATAGAAATGCTAGGGTTGCAGCTGTCACTTCAGATCCTCTTATGGTCGAGACTTGTGAAGATGAGGGGGAGTTTCAAGATGATGAACCTAGAATTAAAGCTGAAGTTCTTTCATGTAAATTGTCAAATTCTGAAGTGTTGCAAAATCTTGATGTAAAACTCCAGCACTTAGAACCGTCACAGAAAGATCAGTTTGAGAGGTTGATCAAGAAATATAAAGATGTATTTCCTAATGTTCCAAAGAGAGTTTCTATAATCTCTCATGATGTAATGTTGGTGATGCCAAACCAATAAAACAGCATCCGTACTGGATGAATCCTGAAAAGAGAAAGATTGCTGAGAAAGAGGTTGAATACATGTTAGAACATGATATTATCAGACCCTCCAACTCAGACTGGAGTTCACCCTGTGTGCTAGTTCCAAAACCTGATGGAAGTACTAGATTCTGTGCAGATTATTGCAAAGTCAGTACTGTAACTAGAACTGATGTGTTTCCAATACTTAGGATTGATGATTGTATCGATAGAGTAGGGCAAGCAAAGTTTCTGATTTATTGAAGGTTTATTGGTGTGTGCCTTTAACTGAGAGGGCCAAGAGTATCTCTGCTTTTGCCGCACCTTCTGGGTTTTACCAGTATGAAGTCCTACCCTTTGGCATGAGAAATGCCCCAGCCACGTTCCAAAGCATGATACAGTCTATTATCGCCGGATTGCCACACACGAGTGCGTACATCGACGACCTGATCACATGGAGTGACTCCTGGGAAGAACATCTGAAAGATGTAGAGACGTTGTTCCTGCGCTTGACCCAGGCTAACCTGACTGTAAACCTGAACAAGAGTGACTTTGGTTGTGCTACTGTCACTTATCTTGGCTACATCATAGGCCTGGGTAAGGTGGCACCCATAAATGCTATAGTCCAAGCCATCATGGACTTTCCAGTTCCTGACAACAAAAAAGCTTTGCGCCGCTTCCTTGGAATGATCGGGTACTACAGCAAGTTCTGCAAGAACTTTGCTGAGATTGCTCTCAGTCTCACCAACCAACTGAAGAAAGGTGTAAAGTTCACTTGGGATGAAGCATGCCAAAGAGCCTTCGTCCGTCTGAAGTCACTGCTGTGTTACTTCCCCATGCTCAAATCTCCTGACTTCAACAAACCGCTCTCCATCGCGGTCGATGCTAGCGACCAAGCTTGTGGATCTGTGCTCCTTCAGAGAAGTGACTCTCATGACATTGAGCATCCCGTGGCATACTTCTCCAGGAAGTTCAATCGCCACCAAAGCAACTATTCCACAATAGAGAAGGAGCTGTTGGCTCTGGTTCTGTCTTTACAACACTTTGAGGTTTATGTTTGTACGGGGCAAAAGCCAATGATTGCGTACTCTGACCACAATCCGTTAATGTTTTTGAGTAAGATGAAAAACAAGAATCAGAGATTGTTGAATTGGAGTTTGATTTTACAGGACTTTGACTTGGAAATTAAGCATGTAAAGGGTACTGACAATGTAATTGCTGATTGCTTATCCTGTGTTTGAGTATGTGTATATGTGTATGTGTTTATTATCATATTGTAATATATGCATATGTATACAGGTGTCTACTTAACCATTTTTGTACTGAAAAGAAAAATTTTGCCTTTATGTGTCAAAATTTTTCCCTTTTGGAATGAAGGTGTAATGCAAAAAGAAGCCCCCTTTGACCCCTTTTTTTATACGCCCGTCATAAGACGGGACGTATTATGGAATCATGATGTCTGTCCGTTGCTTGTGTTCACAATAACTCAGCCACTTCTCAATCGATTTTATCCAAATTCACACAGCATGATCATATCCGGTGGAAATTTGATGAGTTCGGAAATCAGGCTGATTGGATCACCCTTCTTCTCAAATTTAACCCTTTTATGCCCTGAAATCGACAAAAACAATACACTAAGTAAGGCGACAGAATGAAGAAATTCGAAAGAGAGAAGCTAAAAAACATGCTAAGGCAAACAAACTAAGGACACAAAGTGAAGAATTCTGAAAGAAAGAAGCCAGTAAGGATGCAGAGGCACGCAAAAGAAAGCGACAGAATGAGGAGTTTAGAAAAGAGGAAGCTAAAAAGGATGAGAAGCACACAAAGTAAGGCGACAGGATGAAGAAATTCGAAAGAGAGAAGCTAAAAAACATGCTGAGACAAAGTGAAGATGTACCTTCCCATCAAACTGTTGCGTGACGGGCGTATATTGCTGTCTCTGACTGCTCTTGTTGTTAAGCCCAGACTAGAGCTAGGTTTGGGCATGTCCTGGGCATGTCTGAGACGGAAAGTCCCAGAGAATAAAAAAAAAGTCTCAACGGTGGAAGGGGTCTGCAAAAGAGTATATACGGAGGAAAATTGAGAGAGTAAAGTAGTAGGAGAAATTGCCAGGAAAAGGATACATTTGACCAGACCTGTCACTCTTTTTCAAGACCTGTGAAGCTTTCAGGGGATTTTTGCCTGTGTTGGAGAATTTTCCTCACCCATCACCAAGCAACCCACCAAAGGGACTGTAAATATTTTTTTTCTTTTATATTATCAATCTTGGTCAGTAGTATAAATTGTAGGTTAGTGTTGGTCTTTGTTTAATTAAGCCTGTTTTAGTTTTAAAATTTTGTCTGTCATCCCTTGCTGTCGTAAATGTCATAACAAATTGGGGCCATGACAACTCCAACGCTAATACTAATCACTGCGATCTATTTAATAATTCAACTGCCTTGGCGGTCATCATTAAAATGGAATTTTTGACCCATCTGTCAATCATCCTGTTGTAATTCGACTGAAAATGGGTATTTTGGCACAACAAAACATGACTAAATACATACATATCAGGTTTTTCTGTACAGTGTATTTTGACCTTAACACAGTAACACAATTTTTATCATATTTGACACACGACTTTCTGTGACTACTATGTTATTTACATGATCAGTACTTTCCTCACCAACTTATTTTATGCAACCTGCAACATGTCCTCTACCTTCTGGTGGACTATCCATGCACTGCAGGCAGTCGAGGTCTGTAGAATACTAAGATGACTGTCCCTATTCACCAACGTGCAGATTTTTTTCCCTGAAATCTATACTTTTATATTGTTATGAATACTTCAATATCAATATTTTCTGGATTAAAGCAATTTACAAGTACACCACATCTTGTTACTTATTTTATAGTAAAATCAAATTGAAAATGTATGTATCAAAGATGATACTACAGGTATTTAGCCCTTAGAGATCTGCAGTGCAGTGTTGGCGATCACCGCCAACATTACTGAATTCATGAGGCTCAGTTTTTAAGCTAGTGCAAAGTTACTGCTATCTTGTGAAACGAGAGGACCGAAGGCACCCATTGGTGTCATCCATGTCATGATAGCCTGTAGGGAAGGGGGCCAAGTGATGCTGTGCTACATTTTGATGAAGGAAAAACTGTCACGGCCATTTTTATGGGGGTCCTTTACCTCTAACCTCAAGATATCAAAGTTAAAATGGGTTTCCCTAACAGAAGTGCTCTTCTCATGATAATTCTATAGTTTTGAGGATATACCCTGCTGTTGTCCTCGTACAACATTTGTCTAATTTGACAATGACACAAGCGTCCAAAGATCCTGCTTGATGTGTGGAATTAAATCTCATGGACCTTTTGTCCTAGAATGACAGATCTGCATCTATTAAAAAAGTAGTCCTATAATATCATTCTCCCCATAGTGGCTTCGGCCATTTTTCATGAAATGTGACACGTTGCATCTTCTCCTAAATACCTTTAAAGGTTGCCCAAATGAAGTTTCTTCGATTACATGTCTCTCGTGTAGGCCCACAATTTTTTGCATCTGGCTTTTTACAACCTCAATTCCGAAATAGTTGGGACAAAGTGTAAATTGTGAATAAAATCAAAACGCAGTGACTTTCAAATGACACCAGCCGATATTTTATTCACAGTAGAACAGAGATAACAAAGCAAATGTTGAAAATGAGTAATTTTACAATTTTATCCACAAAATGAGCTCATTTCAAATTTGATGGCTGCTACAGGTCTCAGAAAGTTGGGACAGGGGCCTGTTTACCATGGTGTAGCATCCCCTCTTCTTTCAAAAACAGAGTGGAGGTGTCCGAGCATTGAGGAGACAAGTCTCTTGAGTTTAGCCGTTGGAATTTGATCCCACTCTTGTTTAATACAGGCTTCCAGCTGCTGGAGAGTTTTGGGTCTCCTCTGACGAGCTTTTCCTTTGATTATGCGCCTAATGTTTTCAATCGGTGAAAGATCAGGACAGCAGGCAAGCCAGTTCAGCACACGGACTCTTCTACTGTGAAGCCATGCTGTTGTAATAGCTGTAGTATGTGGTTTTGCATTATCCTGCTGAAATACACAAGGTCCTCCCTGGAATAGATGTTGTCTGGAGGGGAGCATATGTTGCTCTAAAACCTTTATATACCTTTCAGCATTCATGGTGCTTCTTAAAACATGGAAGTGTCCCACACCATATGCACAAATGCATCCCCATACCATCAGAGATGCTGGCTTTTGGACTGAACGCTGATAACAGGAGGGGTGGTCTTTCTCCTCTTTAGCCCGGTGGACACGACGCCAACAAGAATGTCAAATTTGGACTTGTCTACCACAGGACACTTTGCTGCAGTCCACTTTAAATGAATCTTGACCCACAGAACACGGCAGCACATCTGTATCATGCTCAACAATGGCTTTCTTTTTGCATGTTAGAGCTTTAGGTGGCATCTGTGGATGGCACGGTGGACTGTGTTTACAGACAGTGGTTCCTTTAAGTATTCCTGGGCCAATTTCGTGATGTCAATGACAGAGTCATGCTGGTGAGTGATGCGGTGGCATCTGAGGGCCCGATGATCATGGGCACCCAGTAAAGGTCTTTGGCCTTGTCCCTAACGCATAGAGATATTTCCAGTTTCTCAGAATCTTTTGATGATGTTAAGTATTGTCAATAATGAGACCTTCTTAGCTTTTGCAATTTGACTTTGAGGAACATTGTTTTTAAAGTGTTCCACAATTTTTTTCCTTAAGCCTTCACAGGCTGGAGAGCTTCTGGCCATCTTTACTTCTGAGAGACTCAGCCTCCTTAAGACATCCCTTTTATAGCCAATCATGTTACACACCTGATGCCAGTTAACTTAATTACTTGCTAAATGTTCTTTCAGCGGATTCTCTTATATTACTTGCTTTTTCAACCTTTTTTTTTGCCTGTGTCCCTACTTTTTTGAGACCGTTTGCAGCCAGAAAATTTGAAGGAAGCTCATTTTGTGCATAAAAATGTTAAATGTCTCAGTTTCAACATTTGAAATGTTATCTATGTTCTATTGTAAATAACATATTGGCTCATGTGAATCGAAAGTCATTGCATTTTGATTTTATTCACAATTTACACTTTGTCCCAACTATTTCGGAATTGGGGTTGTACATAGAACTTATTGAATCCCAAAATGTTGGTCTGTATCGAGGCAGCTTCAGCCTGAGGCTACCATCAAACAATTCCCTGACAATCAAAGTTTCTGAAATCTGCCAAATATCAAATGTAAAACATCACTAAAACAAATTCAAGTACACTTCTTAAAAATGTTATTAAAAATTTTGCACGACAGTATTTTCAGGACAGCGGGTCATTCGTGGCCCAGGATATTAAACACAAAAAACTACTCTCTCAGAATCACGTAGTCGTGACTGCATTAGTGAGGCAGTTTTGCCGCATGTAGTCAAGGAGGGAACCAGGTGTGAAGACAGATTCACAGTTAATTTTCAGAGTCTAATCAACTCTTAAAGAGTCAAATGCACTCATCCAGAGTCCAGTCAAGTCCACTTTTGCGTAGGTGGGAGCAAATAAGTTGTTGAAAGGTTGATTTAACCTGAAAATTTCTCCATGTTCAGACATATTATACAAAAAATGAATAAGAGTGACCATAGCCAGTTCAGTTCCCTAATGTTTGAGAGCAACCGCACACCGCTAGTAGAAACAATCACATATTAACTCCTGAATTCTTTGTGGTTGACCTCAGCCCATAGTGCTGACGCCTGCTGGTGTTGCAGTTTCAAATGAAATGATGTTCACCTGTGTGTCCATCTCTAGTGATTGCTATATTGCTGATATCTTAGCCAGTAATAGCTATTCCTCTGCTGTAGGAGAAAACTTAAATCTAATGCTGAATTTCATTGTTGTGTCCAGTTTCTCATAAATCATTATGACCATTTCACATTGTCTACAGTGCTTTTTGTTCTTTTTCATTTAGTGCATTGCAATATCACTTTTGAAGGAAAGAAATATTAAATATAATATGGATAATATTAGCAGATTTTCACATTCTAGCAAGTAATTTAGAATTGATTTTTTGTGCATGGTTGCTTTGCTCATAACAGCTGTGGTTGAGGTAAGGCATCTTGTCCTCCAATTCTCACTTTAATTTTCCGCACAGGGAGATCATTAACAGGCTGAAAGTTGTCATGCTGATGTATGCCTGCTTTCATATCTTTGACTGCATTGCGGTGAGTGCATCCGATCATTTCAGTTTGCCCCTGACTCTTTAAACGGGCTAATTTTACAATGCTTCACGTCATTTCTAAAGAAATAGATGGTATGATCATTTAGCATCTTTTTGTTTTTTTTCCTTAGGGATGTCCAGCACAGAACACAACATTTTTCACGACACAACATCTTCATTATTATACATTGAACTTCATAATCATTGTAACTTCAATGATTCCAAGATTGAAGTTTGTCAACTGCATCATATAGTACAAAACCAGTGAAGTTGGCACGTTGTGTAAATCGTAAATAAAAACAGAATACAATGATTTGCAAATCCTTTTCAACCTATATTCAATTGAATACACAGCAAAGACAAGTTACTTAATGTTCGAACGGGTAAACTTTGTAATTTTTTGCAAATATTAGCTCATTTGGAATTTGATGCCTGCAACATGTTTCAAAAAAGCTGGCACAAGTGGCAAAAAAGACTGAGAGAGTTGAGGAATGCTCATCAAACACTTATTTGGAACATCCCACAGGTGAACGGGCTAATTGGGAACAGGTGGGTGCCATGATTGGGTATAAAAGCAGCTTCCCTGAAATGCTCAGTCATTCACAAACAAGGATGGGGCGAGGGTCGCCACCTAGTGAACAAATGCGTGAGCTGATTGTGGAACAGTTTAAAAACAACTTTCCTCAATGAGCTATTGCAAAAAATTTAGGGATTTCATCATCTACGGTCCGTAATATCGTCAAAAAGTTCAGAGAATCTGGAGAAATCACTGCACGTAAGCGACAAGGCCGAAAACCAACATGGAATGCCCGTGACCTTCAATACCTCAGGCGGTACTGCATCAAAAACCGACATCAGTGTGTAAAGGACATCACCACATGGGCTCAGGAACACTTCAGAGTTAAAAGTTAAAATGTTAAAACTCTACAATGCAAAGCGAAAGCCATTTATCAACAGCACCCAGAAACGCCGCCGGCTTCGCAGGGCCCAAGCTCATCTAAGATGGACTGATGCAAAGTGGAAAAGTGTTCTGTGGTCTGACGAGTCCACATTTCAAATTGTTTTTGGAAACTGTGGACGTCGTGTCCTCCGGACCAAAGAGGAAAAGAACCATCCGGACTGTTATAGGCGCAAAGTTAAAAAGCCAGCATCTGTGATGGTATGGGGGTGTATTAGTGCCCAAGGCATGGGCAACTTACACATATGTGAAGGCACCATTAATGCTGGAAGGTACATACAGGTTTTGGAGCAACATATGTTGCCATCCAAGCAACGTCCTTTTAATAGACGCCCCTGCTTATTTCAGCAAGACAATGCCAAGCCACATTCTCCAAGTGTTACAACAGCATTGCTCCGTACTAAAAGAGTGAGGGTACGTGACTGGCCTGCCTGTAGTTCAGACCTGTCTCCCATTGAAAATGTGTGGCGCATTATGAAGCGTAAAATAGGACAATGGAGACCCCGGACTGTTGAACAACTTTAGCTGTACATCAAGCAAGAATGGGAAAGAGTTCCACCTGAAAAGCTTCAAAAATTGGTCTCCTCACTTCCCAAACGTTTACTGAGTGTCGTTAAAAGGAAAGGCGATGTAACACAGTCGGGAGGGGTCCCTGTGCCAACTTTTTTGCAATGTGTGGCTGCCTTTAAATTTTAATGATTATTTGCAAAAAAAATAAAATAAAGTTTCTCAGTTTGAACATTTAACATCTTGACTTTGCAGTGTATTCAATTGAATATGAGTTGAAAAGGATTTGCAAATCATTGTATTCTGTTTTTATCTACGATTTACATAACGTGCCAACTTCACTGGTTTTGGGTTTTGTATCTCTGAATACTGATTGCTTTTTTTAATAAATGTGCGATATATTTGGACTGTAAATACTGATGACAAGTGTAAAAATAAATGTCTTATTTTTTCCAAATGTTGGCACATGAAGATAAAACCAAAAATCCATTCCTTATGAATAAAAATCTCAACTTTACTTGTATAGAACTTTTTAGAAACTCGCACTCAAAGTGCTCACTAAACAGATTGAGTAAAAAAGTGCTTTGTATATAGATGGGTGACAAATTAAAGAAAAAATCTTGAATAAATGTGTGCATTCAGAATTGTAGATGCTTATGTTCATTTATTTTCCTGGTACGGACTGCGACAAATCGCTCCCTTAAGTTCAGAAGGCTCACTGTAAATCAATGCAGAGCCATTCTACAGATCACCTTTATATCCTATGATGAAGCATTCCTGCCATGATGGGTGTGGTCTCTTCTATGACAAGAGCACCAAATGAGGGAATGCAGGAGATGAGGGAATATTTCGAGAGTCAAGACTATACAGTGCTGTGAAAAAGTGTTTGCCCCCTTCCTGATTTATTTTTTTGTCTATTTGTCACATTTAAATGTTTCAGATCATCAAACAAATTTAAAAATTTGACAAAGATAAACAGACTCCAGCCCTAATTCAACACGCCTGATTCAGCTCATTAGCAGCTTGTCAAGATCTCTAACTGGGAAAGCAGGAGTGGTTTGCTTTGGTTGAATTGATAATCTTCAGGATGGTAGCCCTCCGGGAACAGGGTGCAGACCCGTGACTTAAATAGAACCTGTCAGACAAAGTGAAGTAGGCTAAAAGATCTCAAAAAGCAACACATCATGTCGGGATCTAAAAAAATTCAAGAACAGATGAGAAACAAAGTCATTGACATCTATCAGTCTGGAAAGGGTTACAAAGCCATTTCTAAAGCTTTGGGACTCCAGTCAACCATGGTGAGAGCCATTATCTGCAAATGGAGAAAACCTGGAACAGTGGTGGCCGGCCTACCAAAATTACTCCAAGAGTGCATCAATGACTCTTCCAGAAGGTCACAAAAGAACCCAGAACAACATCTAAGAACTGCAGGTGTCACTTGTCTCAGTTAAAGTCAATGTTCATGATTGAACAATAAGAAAGAGACTGGGCAAAAATGACATCCATAAGAGAGTTCCAAGGCGAAAACCACTGCAGACCAAAAAGAACACAAAGGCTCGTCTCACATTTGCCAAAAAACATTGTGATGATCCCCAAGACTTTTGGGAAAATATTCTGTGGACTGACAAGGCATAAGTTGAACTTTTTGGAAGGAGTGCATCCCCTTACATCTGGCAAAAAACGATTGAGATGCCGTGGCATGACCTTAAACAGACCCTTCATGCTCGAAAACCCTCCAATGTAGCCGAATGAAAACAACTCTGCAAAGAAGAGAGGGCCTAAATTCCTCCACAGCGATGTGAAAGATTCATTGCCAGTTATTGCAAATGTTTGATTGCTGTTGTTGTCGCCGAGGGTGGCACAGCCAGTTATTTGGTTTAAGGGGCAATTACTTTTTCATATAGGGCCAGGTAGGTTTGGTTTGCTTTTTCCCTCCATAAATGAAATCATCATTGAAAAACTGCATTATGTATTTACTCGGGTTATCTTTGTCTATGATTAAAATTTGTTTTATGATCTGAAACATTCAAGTGTGTCAATTATGCAAAAAAAAAAAAAAAAACAGGAAGGGGGCAAATACTTTTTCACAGCACTGTATGCTCAAAAAAAAAAACTGCTCTTTGTTCAATTTATATTTTGGTCGTACCTTTTCTCTGGCAAAAGCATGAAAGTTAATGTAAAACCCCATTACTAGTAAAAAATGTCTGGCCTTTGTTTGTCACAGAACACTGTTCACATTTTCCAGTTTCCAGACGTCTCGCAAAACTTTTGTGCTTCACAAAAAGTCAGCATTGTTATTCATCATCTTTAAGAGGACTTAGAACCCTAGAAATTGCCTAAATCCTACTAGACCATTTAAATAATTCAGTTAGAACTGTACTATCTTGCATGAAAGGTTCAAATTTGTTGAAAAAACAATGGCACACAAGTTAGAATATCTTTCATTTTAAATTGTTTTCAGGAGACCATCATGTGACACTAAAAAATAGTGGAAAATATATTATACCTCTCAAAGAAGAGCTATCTTCCCACAAAATTTGGGGAGGATTTGCTGAATTACTGACAGGGTAGGGGTTAAGCCCATTTTATTAATTCCAATTACACTACAATTCCAAATAATATATTCCAATTCCAATTGCACCCCTGATATATCAATTCTCATTTCCAATTCAAATTCTGGAATTGACCCCAGCTCTGATAACTGAGACCTTGGAAGCAAAAAGGATTTTCAACATGGCACCATTGCCATAGCAACTAATGTAATTTTACACAAATTCATTTTTTTCATCTTTTGTCTTGCCCCACCCATGTAGGATACATATTTCTGCTGGCAAGTAAGTGATTCATTTTTGCGAACACGGTCAACAGTAATTTTACTCACTCCTAATCTCCCCTTCTCTCTCCTCAGGCTGTAACTGGGGGTATTATAAGAGGCATCGGGAAACAGAAGATTGGGGCACTTAGTACTCTGGTGGGGTACTACTTTGTTTGCCTTCCCATCGGAGTGTCCTTGATGTTCGCAACAAACTTGGGGATCGTTGGTGAGGACACTGTAAACACCATGCAACTAGGCCAGGGAGGGTCCTAGCTGAGGCGGAAGGTCTCAGCGTGTTTGCCTAAACAGCTAGTGGAAACACAGGCTTTCCGGTCTCCATTATAATAATAGGGTCTGGCTACAGCGTCAGCACCAGGCCACTGCTTCTGGCCAAACGTGATGATGTCCTTCATGTTCTGCTTTCAAGTGAGCCTAAAGCGTGTCTTGCGGAGACTGCAGCCCTAATATCTTTGCGGTTACAATGCATCCGACTCCATATCAAATTTAGGATATAAACTTTAGTTGTAACCATTTGTGGTTTTGATTAACTTCTGCGTAAAATATTGATCTGACTGCAAATTATGAATTTAGAGCTATGTTGTGCATCGGTCCTATACTGGTCTATACCTTACTCCTCCGGACCAAAACATCTGTACAGCCCAATCCGGTGAATTAACTCAGAGGCTGGTGGTACTATTAAGCGCGATAATTTGACATAGGAAATAGCTATGACTAGGGATTATTGGGGCCCAAAACCAGTAACTCCAAAGTTTATCGGACGCCATTCAGTGACTTGAGGGTTAGAATTCAAAGATCTCCATTCAGTGACTGAGATGGTAACGAAAGTCGCCCCAACCGCTCAGTATAACAGTATACAGTCCTACATAACTCAATTAGGAGCCAGGATTCTGGACTGGAAGGAAATATGTAAGTGAGAATCAGAATCACAAAAAAGAATGCAATTATCAATTTATTTCGCCAGGCAGGCACACGCTTAAATCACTAGAACCAATTATACTGAGTCAAAAAAGAAACTTCACACTCATATACTTGTAAATATTTCCTTGAAACTTTTAATAAAATAGTTTTTATTATTATTAAGGGTAATTGTGTTGTCAATGACATCATGACACACATCAACTCCGACGTGCACAGGTACGTAGCACGTGCGAGCGTACTTTAAGCTAAAACCATGTTTTCTCTTGTTCCTAGTCACCTGATATCATGAGACACCGGCAATTGAGGTCAAGTTAACACAATAGAGTGACATCTCGGAAAAACAAGTTTTTACAGTTAATTATTCGTTGATTTTCAATGCCACGGCAGTCAAACATTCAGAGTGAACGTGCCATTAGCATGCTGAATGCGGAAACGTCCGTCACTGACATTGCAAGGGTTATGGGATGCAGTCGAAGGACTATCCACGGTTTTCGGACACGTCTCCAACAAACTAGCACCACAGCTGACTAACCTCGTTCTGGTAGACCACGTGTGACGTCACAAGCAGAAGACCGACAAATTGTCATTCGTCATTGGTGTAATGCAACTTTGGTGTAATTGGTGTAATGTGTAATGTCACTGCAACTTCCACAAGGAATGAATTGTTTAGAGGTTGTGTGACTGCCCATTGAGGGCATACGCGCTATTGACATGCTTTATTCAAGTTGTAACTTACCATTTTTACTCTTGGCCATTTCCGTAGCATTTCTGGTAGAACTGGTTACATTATGAACATGATTTTTATGATACACCATCTTCAATGAGTGAAGAATTAAATAAAATCATTATTTAAAACCTCATTTCTTGTATGTTCAACTTATCGACCTCCAAACGAGTGTGAAGTTTTTATTTTGGCTGAGTATACATTGTTACAGATAAGATAAAGAGGAAGTCAAATCATACCTGGCGCAGTTCACAACTACACATATACACAAGGTGTACGATGCGGGAAGAATGAATACCAGCTTCCATTGCAGTATCATGTCTGCACACGGCTGCAAGAGCAGGTGTTGGAAATCGCCTAAGATCTTCCATGACTAGATTAAAGCTACCCACGGCATAGAGATGCGCATGGGAGAAGTTGAATGCAATCTTCCATTGTGATAACGGCTACACACATACAGATGCATGTGTGGGACGTCGTCTACGATCTTCCATAATTATATATTGCTGGCTACACACGACATGGATATGAATATGTGGGAAGTCGGTTGCGATCCTCCATAACTACTATTGGCTACATACGGCATGGAGATGCACGCATGGGAAACCGGTTGCGGTCTTCCTTGAATCCTTTCTTTCCCTACCTTATAAGCCTAAACTCCAGAATCGCTTCCTACAGAAGGATCATAAATCATTCAGGTAATCAGGAAGGCCACCCCTCTTCAGAAGGAATTTGAGAGGGGACATCCCCACGAGGGAAACTGAAGTATATTTCTTTTCATAGTTATTGAATGAGGGTTTGGCTCAATTTTAATTCCTTCGAAATATGCCCCATGCGATTTCGGAATCTTAGTGGAGTAAAATGATACCCAACACGATATGCTTTCACTACAGTTTGCCATGAAACGTCAGCTACAGTCCATAATTACAAAGGTAACTGGTATTAATGTCACCAATCAGCTCATGTCATATAACAAAAAATAGACATTGGATTTGCAACATTACGGGAGGTAATGTGAATTATTTTGCTGGTGACATCACTGGAAAGTCCAGTTTATGGCACTGCAACATTCTCTCTGCCAAAGTTGTCCCAGCCGCTTTCGGGTGGTTTCTAAGACGTTCAACGCTGACTTTTACCCCAGAGATTGTCCATTAACCACTAGGCTGGCGGCCGTTCCAGCTGTGGTAAATGAAATTGCGCAGACTAATTGGCACCATACAGACCCTAATTGAGTCTGCTCCCATGACCTCAGAGGTCTCTGCCAGGTGCTGGGGCCCTTAAAACAATAAGGGTGTGTTCGCCACAGATCTGCTTTCCAGCGCAGCTTACAACACAGAGTGCAGACTTTGGTTAGCTTTCCTCTGGAATATCGTAACAAACTTTTCGCAGTTCTGTTCATATCTTGAATTGAATTCAATTTCCTCTTTTCTGTATTTGTCTTTATGCATCGTCTTACCATTGGCTCTCCTGTGGGGTTTTAGGTTGGTGGGTCTAAAGAGCTGACTGACACCAACTTTCCCTCACTCCAACCCATCAGGACTGTGGGCAGGTTTCTTGATATGCGTGGTGACACAATCTACAGTCCAAATGGTATTCCTGGTGAAACTCAATTGGAAGAAAGTGACTGAAGAGGTGCTTTTTCCTTTCACTGCTCTTCGTTCTTTGCATCCCTCTCTCTCTCTCCCACACATTCCTAGTTCATCTTTATATCTGATTCTACATCACCGTTACCTGTCTCCATTGGTTAAACTTCTGCGCACCTACCAACTCGCTGAAAACAAAAGCCAGTATTGACCTCAGGCTACCTTCACCTGAACTGGAGCATCTTTGCCTCATTCTATGTAGCCCTTCCCAGGTGAAAAAGTAGTACACTTTATTATATTAGAAGTATATTTGTCGCATACAAAAGTTATTACAAATATACTTTTGCAAATTAAGCACAAAAAGTAATATATTTAATATATACTTTTAGAAAGTGTACACTTTAAGTGTACTGAAGTAGTACACAAGTAGTATTCAATGACTACTTGAGCACACTTAATTACACATAAAGGGGGCGAAAAAAACATACACCATACTTAATACAGTCTGTAAAAGTATAATTCAAGTATAGTATTTTTTCACCTGGGTTTAGTCTCTCTCCTCCAAAGATTATATATATAGAACACTAGATTGCTGATAGGTACGTTCAAGTGAAGCATCTGTCTTAGGAGCTTATACACCCGGAAGTAAAATTCGCACATAGACTCCCATTCATTTTCGCCTATGTTAAAATTATATTTTCAAAAAGACTTGCGTGCGAGCAGGTGTTATTTTGGTATCGTTGTGCAGAGCAGCATTTTGTCTCCCTAAATATGTGCTTTTTGGAGGATGGAAAGCGGCACACGTACTAAAGGGAAGATCGAAATGTGACTTGTTAACGTTTAAGTGCAGCAGAGAAGTGACTTTTAACGTGACAGAGGCTTTATTTCCGATAAGATAATTGCTTGGAAGTTATTGCCGTTATAAGAAACGTTGATGAATGTCCGTATACGTTATCAAATTACACTCTGGTTTCCTCACTTCATTGTACCCTGGTTGACTACTTGACATCAACCGAATTGTTTATATTGAATCATATGGCTAATGCCAACGTTGATAAAAGGAAGCGCTAGTGAAGCCTTTCTCCCCTCCTTGGAGCTCTATATAAAACAGACAAAGCGACTTGTCCACTGTTTTAAATATTATGTGGGTAAGAAGTATTGTCGTTGAATGTCAATTACAAGTAGCTAGCTAGCTTGTGAGCCACCTTGTTAATTTTATTTACTACAAAGTCAATGCAGTCCCCGCAACGGTAAGGGAGCCAAGGTAGCGTGCTGGTGACCGTTATCAATCGCTAGCGTTCGTTTCAGTCAGCAGTCTGTTCAAGTCAATGGGACGGCTAATTAGCCAGCTCGCACAAAACGCGATTTTTTTCTCTTAAAGTGACAAATTTGCGTTTTTTTCATTAACCTACGCATGAAATGTTTTATTAGAGCTCTTCAAATAAATATCGCTGCAAAAGGCAGCCGCACATCTCGGCATTTTCTCGCTTGTATCGAGTTATTTGAAATTGGCCTCATTGGAAACCATAAATCTTTATGAAGAAGTTGGGTGTATCAGTATGGCGGCCGGCTGCTTAACTTTGGAAAATGTACATATGACGACATCAGCAATCTAGTGTTCTATATATATACTGCACCCTCAATAATTATTGGCACCCCTGGTTAAGATGTGTTTAAAGCCTTAAAATAAATTCAGTTTTTATTGCAGAAGCATACTCTCACACTGAAAATTGTGGAAAAATGTAACTTTTAACTCAAGTGGATTTTAAGGGGGAAAAAAATCCCTGACTAAGAAATAATTGTTTTTCATAAAATCACCTGTTCCACAATTATTGGCACTCGTAACAATTCCTAGGAATAAAATGTAATTGAAGTATTTCTGTCATTTCTAAAGTAGTTTACAAAGTTGATTAAAGTATCTAAGAACATTTAATTAGTAAATCATCACTTTCTGTTTCCCTGGGGTATAAATATGACGTGACACAGAGGCCATTTCTCTTATCCACTCTTCAACATGGGAAAGACAAAGGAACACAGCATTCAAGTACGGGAGATGTTTGTCGACCTTTACAAGTCAGACAATGGCTACAAGAAAACAGCCACTCGCCTGCACCTGCCCATATCTACTCTCAGAGGAATCCTTAAGTCAGTGGTTCCCAAAGTGGGGGGCACAGAGCAATTGCAGGGGGGGCGCGGGGTGCGGGAAGCAAATTTATATCCCTCCCCCACTAGAGTTCCGGACACCAACAGAAAATTATTTGCATACAGTCCATTCGTACATAACTGTCCGCCAAATCATTCATCTAGCCTGCCATTTTCATTAATGATTTGTTATGAATGTAGTTGTTCAAATATTTGAAGCTGGTAAAATGAGCTGGTTACAATAAATGTAGTCTCGCGATAGCCAACTCGCTGCTTTTTATCTTGCACTGATCTGGCATATCGATAATAAAATGGTAAGTGACACCGAACAAAACCCGATGAATACAAAGCAGAAATAACCGAGATTGCGTCATCTTATTCTCAATAATATGAATGCTCTGTAGGCCTACAGATTATTTTTATCTAGCCTAGCAACTGAACGTTACAAACATATTGGCACTTCGCTGTGGGCTGTTAATATAGGTTGATTATGGCGCTTTCTTTCTGCATCATAGAAACATCAGTTTAAGTATACTCAGGCAGAGGGGTATGATACAGCCTAATGATTTTATACTTTAAAAGAGGTTTTGAATTATTAAATTGTTGTGTCCTTAATTGGGAAATTACGGTGGCCGTTTCCAAACCTGCCAATCGTTTTTAATGTTTCCAGCTAGGCTAGACAGAAATCATCTGTCCAGAGTATTCATATTTTCTAGAATAAGCTGACGCGATCTCGGTTAACGTATTTTAACTTAAAAGTGCAAGGCCAGTGAAGAAAGAAAAATGTAACTGTCTCAAGACACTCCTTCAGCGGTCCGGCACAAGGTCGCTGATTGGCTGTATGCAAGTAAGTTTCTGTTGGTGTCCGGAAAATGCATAAATACCAATGTTGTTGAATATTTAAAAAAAATAAACCTGTTACACTGAACATAATTACACAGTCAAGGTGCTTGAAAACAGTTACACTTAAAATAATTACACCGTGGTTGTTTCTTATTTTGTTATTCCTCATTCTAAAAGTAGCCTAGTTGTAGTTTATGACAACCTACAGTTTATGACCGTTTACTTAAGATTTTTTTCAAAAAAGAAAGGTTGAGGTTTATATTACTTACAAAGTGTGAAATAAACTGCAATGGACTCTGAAAACAAAATGCACGTATGTCTTACCTATTTTTTTTGGGGGGGGGGGGGGGGCGCAAAAATTTTCATATGTACCAAAGGGGGGCCCAGCAGAAAAAGTTTGGGAACCACTGCATTAAGAAGTTTAAAACAACTGGAACACTGGTAAACAAGCCTGGATGAGGACACATGGTTAGTTTGCCACCACGCACAGTGAGGAGGATGGTAAGAGAAATAAAAAGTTCTCCAAAGCTCACTGTTAAAGAATTGCAACAAATGGTAGCATCTTGGGGTCACAAAGTCTTCAAAACAACCATCAAGCACTATCTACATGCCAACAAGCTGTTTGGGAGGCATGCACGGAAAAAACCTTTTCTCACTCATAAACGCAAAATGTCTGGAGTTCGCTAAGCGGTACTGGGACTTCAACTGGGACCGTGTGCTTTGGTCAGATGAGACCAAGATAGAGCTTTTTGGCAACAAACACTCTAAGTGGGTCTGGCAGTTGACAAAGATGAGTATGCAGAAAAGCACCTCATGCCCACTGTGAGGTATGGGGGAGGATCGGTGATGCTGTGGGCCTGTTTCTCTTCTAGAGGCCCTGGGAACCTTGTTTGGGTGCATGGCATCATGAACGCTTTAAAATACCAGGACTTTTTAAATCAAAATCTGGTGGCCTCTGCCCGAAAGCTGAAGATGGGTCGTCACTGGGTCTTTCAGCAAGATAATGACCCTAAACATGTGGCCAAATCTACACAGAAATGGTTCCCCAGACACAGAATCAAGCTCCTCCCATGGCCATCTCAGTCCCCAGACCTCAACCCCATTGAAAACCTGTGAAGTGAGCTGAAGAGGAGAGTGCAGAGGAGAGGACCCAGGTCACTGGATGATTTAGAGAGATTGCGCAGAGAGGAATGGTCGAAGATCCCTCTTTCTGTATTCTCCCATCTTGTGAAACATTACAGGAGAAGATTAGGTGCTGTTTTGTCGGCAAAAGGGGGTTGTACAAAGTATTAACATCAGGGGTGCTAATAATTCGGGCACACATGTTTTGATGTAAAAGAATTATGAATGTGGGATTTTTTTCCCACTGAATATATGCACTTGAATTAAAGGTTGGATTTTCCTCTTTTTTTCATTGTGGTCCTATATTATTTAGAAAAAAACTGAATTTATTAGAAGCTAAAGAACACATCTTAACACAACTTTGTACATCATATGTGTGCACTTACTTAGGAGATGGTGGGCGACTGCCTGTATGCACTGATGTGGCAACATGACAATGCCTGCTAGTTAATGGGGCTGTGTGTCGTGTTGCTAGGCGCTGGTTCGGGCCGGAGTGGAGCGGACTCTTGATACTCAAGAGAGTGCGGAGCAGAATCAGGCTGTGGAACTGGGCTCCTCCGAGGGTAAGACTGCCCACTCCCATGATGCAACTGTGCTGCCAGGGTGGGATGTAACAGAATTCTTCTCAACTAGGGCCAGGCGATATGAAAAATATTTTGATTGAATACCTCAATATCAATATTGTGGCAATATTGTGGAGATAACTTTAGGTGCTTTCACAAAACTTACAGCATATAAACTGTCAGTTGTATTGTGGATATCGTGACCAAGCAGGTACAGGCAGCAGCTAGAAAGCAGCCTTTAAAATAAGAAAAACTACATTGATGTCATATTACAATACCTAAAATCCCTGATATCTTATCTAATATTGCGATTTTGATATAATATTGATATTTTTCCTCTGTGTGTTCTCATTTACATTGCCTGCGTTACAGTCAAACTATTTCAAAAGCAATAAATTTCTTTAATGATTTAGAGGGGAGAATGAAGAATAACCAGATAACCCGGTGAGATTGATACAACATCAATAATTGAAGACAAAAGCTGTCTGTGTCATCACTCGAGCAGAGTCACCGCCAAACTCAAATGCAGGTTGTCCTGCAATAAATGGTTAAATGTGACGTAACTTTCCTGACTGAAATTCTGTTTTAACAGTAATGCCATGGTTATGATTGGTAACTTTTAATATTCACAATATTCTAATGAAAAGAGCCATACTTGTTGTGTATTTGATTTGTGTATATAATTTGCATAAAATATGTTTTGCATGAAGGCATCATAAATATTGTTATCATTTGTAGTGTTTCATTATCCACTCATTGACCACTTTATTCAGTTCACCTGCACATTAATGCACATTTAATCTTTCAAATCAGCTTGAATTTATTAACCTAATTCTTAAATTATGCAAACATGAGGATTAATGGTTTAATTTTCTGTGTGACTTAGTGGTGTGGTGGAAATATGAGTAATCTTGGTGACTTTAACTTTGGTATTATTATATCCCCGAACGCCTAATGGCGTATTGTGTTTTTGGTCCGGCCGCCGCCGCAGCCACACTACGTGTTAACGCGATAACTTCAGTAATATTTCAATCACAAATTCCACATTTTGCACTTAAGTAAATATCATAAAGAGGAAGAACTGATTCGATTTTGGACAATTTACGATGTCTAGATTGGCCACCAGGGGCCAAAAACTGATTTCAGTGTTAACGCGATAACTGCGCTAATATTTCAATTAAAAATTCCAAGTTTTGCATATAAGTAATTATCATAAAGAGGAAGAACTGATTCGATTTTGGACAATTTACTATTTCTAGATTGGCCACCAGGGGGCAAAAACTGAAAAAATCACTGTTCCGCGATAACTTCAGTAATATTTCAATTACAAATTCCATATTTTGCAAATAAGTAAATATCATAAACAGGAACAACTGAGTCAATTTTGGACAATTTACGATGTCTAAATTGGCCACCAGGGGCCAAAAAGTGATTTCAGTGTTAACGCGATAACTGCACTAATATTTCAATTAGAAATTCCAAGTTTTGCATATAAGTAAGTATCATAAAGAGGAAGAATTGATTCGATTTTGGACAATTTACTATTTCTAGATTGGCCACCAGGGGGCAAAAACTGAAAAAATCACTGTTCTGCAATAACTTCAGTAATATTTCAATTACAAATTTCAAGTTTTGCACATAAATAAGTATCATAAAGAGGAAGAACTGATTCCATTTTGGACAATTTATGATCTCTAGATTGGCCACCAGGGGCAAAAAAATTTTTTTACATGTTAACGCGATAACTGCAGTAATATTTTAATTAGAAATTCCAAGTTTTGCATATAAGTAAGTATCATTAAGAGGAAGAACTGATTCGATTTTGGACAATTTACAATTTCTAGATTGGCCACCAGGGGCCAAAAACGGAAAAAATCACAGTTTTTATCATATCTCTGGAAATATTTGTCAGAATTACCTCAAATCAAGTGCAAATGAAAGGTCATGACCTGAGGATATGTCTTACAATGACATTATACCTGTTTGGTTGAAAAGTTTGACACAAAGTGGAGTTTGTCACATAAAATTCACCTTTTTTGCAATATCTTTGGAACTATTTCTCTTATTGACATGAAACTATGTGCTGCTGCAAGGTCATGACCTCACAACGTGTCACATGATGACATCATACCTATATGGTCAAATATTTTGCCACCAGGTGGCGCTTTGTGATGGAAGATTACCATTTTAGCCATATCTTCAGAACCATTTGACCGATTAACCTGAAATTAAGTACAAATGAAAGTCTATTCAAGGTCTATTCAAGGATTGGGGAATTGAGGGCGTTCACGGATATACCCCTAGCCGTCGCCTCTGACAGCATAAGCCCAGTTGTTATAGTTATTTAAAAACAGTGGGGTGCAGAATGACATCTTTGTATAGGTTGAACTGTGAAACACGTGGGCTACGGCAGGGCTGCTCAGTCCTGTTCCTGGAGACTCACTATCCTGTATATTTTCACTTTAATCATGATTTACTGTACTTGACTTTACTAATCAGCCAATCAAGAATATTTGCATCTTTTGAATAAGGTGCGTTTTGCTTGCATTGGAGTGAAAATCCACAGGACGGTGCATCTCCAGGAACAGGATTGGGCTGCACTGCGGAACAGTAGCAGAAGTCCAATCCAGGTTTAACTGTAGAAGGCTAAGACCAGAGGATAATGCTACAGTAAGAAAATTAATTCCAATGTCGAAGATCAGAAAAATGTTCCCAGGTCACGCAAATCTGAAAATGTGTTGCTAGAGGGAGACGGTAATAACAGAATTTGGTGAATTCATGGATCCATCCTGCCGTATCTCAGCAGTAAAGGTAGTTCTACATTACATCAGATGGCATTCATTAATCCAGTTCTTTCAAGTGTGACGTGAACCATCAGCTTGGAGCCAAATTGTCCACCCATTTATGTGCAGTTGTGCTGATGTTCTGGATGTGTCATTGTGATTTGCAGCCCGAGCTGTGGAGGCCCAGGAGAGCGAGGGACTTCCAGGGGAGAGCAATGAGGACCTGGAGGGGCCCAGTAGGGGGGAGGGAGAGGATGGGGCTGTGAAGCCTTGCGCCACGGTGGGTGTAGTGCTGTCTTTCAGGGCGGTGGTTTTTCGGCGGGCTCTAGCCACTTTAGCAATGCTGCTCCTCTTTGCTGGGGGAATTGCTTGCAGCATCCTGATCCCACAACTCCTGAAGTAGGGAGAGAGATTCCGAGCTTTGGCTCTATGAACTACAACCACTGCAGCGCCTATAGACCCCACTTTGACAATGTGAACTGAAAGCTGGAAGATCAAGGAGTTCTTTACTGAGAAAAAAAATAATTGGCTCCCCTTCAATTTATCTTGATTTGCATACTGCTCATGGAAAAGGTCTGAGATGTTGACAGAAAGTTTTAAGGTCTTTGCTCATGAAGAGTGGCACGAGAAAACTAAATAAAAATGCAAGAATATTCTGTCAAGATTTTTTCGCGCTATAAGTATCAACCACCATGGCATTTTACAGAATTTCTATTATTTATTCACTTTCTACAAAGCAGCCCCTTAAATTTGAGAAAGAAGTGCAAACCCTGTAGCCTTCTTCATGGAGGAAGGGCAGGGCAGAGAACACCTACTGATGTAATGTTCATATATTCTTCACTGTTACCATTTTTCACTCCATAACATACTGTATCTTTAAAAAGAAAATAAGTCGACATTCGGGTGCCTGGATGGGCTCTGGTATATGAACAGTCAGTCATTCTGCCATTTTTTTTTTATGTGGATTAATTCACTGTAATTCCTGTAAATCATAATGTATGATTGGCTGAAGACAAAGTTTAACTGGAAAGGAACTGAACCTCTTGTACACAATTTTTTTTTTTTTTGGCATGAATAAAGTGCTCTTGGTGCACAAAGACTTTTAGTTGCCATCTGCCATTTTAAAGTATATTTCCCCAAAGTTGTTTTGTGGAATTTTAATTTGCTTTTATTCTGGAGAATGTATTTTGCTTGAATGACTCAGGCATACAGAAAGCATCTTGTAGGACTGTAAACACATTCAAATTAAAGTATTAAAAGTGCATTTTAAAACTGGTGCTGGGTTGTTCCTATGTATAATTCACCTTAGAGGCAGTGGGCTTTATTGGGAACATTTTTTAAAGTGAATTTTCATATGTGAACAAAATCACATTGTGCAGTATGCAAATTTTCTGTCAAGTAAGTGCTCTCTTAATTGTGCATGAATACCCTGAGACCTCCTGTCATGGTGTTTACCTGCAGGCCCTTCCCCTGCTGCATTCTTTGCCTCCTCCTTAACGAGCCACACCTATTGCTCATTAAGGTGGAGGTGAAGCTTCTGTATTTAAAAGTGGGCTGCACCTGTGTTTGTGCGTGTTACGACTGTAGATCATGATTGGCTGCTTGCAGCCGGATTTCTCCCTTCTGCCTGTAGGTCTGACGTGCGTGGTCCACCTGGACGAAATTGTTGTTGACGAGGCCCGTGGCATATAAAAAGGCGGCGCTCTCCTGAGTTGGTGTGGCTTCGGTTGCAGGCCACCGGCACCTTCTGTCAGCTTTCCAGTTTAGTTGGGTTCTGGGTTCTTCTGTTTATATCTATTTTATTTAATAAATTTAAACTCATAATTGTCAAATCCAAGTGTGGTCTCCCTATGTTTACGTGTGCTTTGAGCCAGACATGCGTAACATCGGGGCTCGTCCAGTCCAATTTTGAATCACTTGTGCACTCATAGCGTTAACTTCTTGAGTGTTTTGTGATTTCCTCTGCAGTACGGTAAAGTCCGTGACATTTGGAACATTTGTGGGGAGGCGCACTTGGAATTGGTTGGATACTTATTTGGTAGTGATTTTGAATAATTGGTTGAATCGGATAATTTGGTAGTCATTTTTTGAATATTTGGTAGTGTCGAATAATTTGGTTGAATTTGGTTGGTTGAATTCGTTTGAAATTATTGTTTGTAGGTGCCTGTAAACGGCTGGAGAGCTAATTTGGTTTTGGCTGGGAAGTGTTTTTTTTTTTTTTCTCTCGCCCAGGTAATTCGGAGGGGGTTCTTCTCAAGGTAAGTGTGGGCTGGCGCTGATTTGCGGGATTGGAAGTTTGATTTGTGTAAGGTTGTTTTGAGTCCCTGCGGTAGGCTTAAGTTGTTTATTGTAATTTTTTATTTTAGTTTGTTATTTTAGTGCTTATCCTGGACGGAGGGCACCGTCGTGGTAGTCCGCTTTAACGGCTTTGGTCGGGGGAGTAGGCGCCACTGATATTTGGGTGCTTAAAGTGACTTTGTCCTTGGGATTCGCACGCTATAGGTATTGAGTCTAGTTAGGGTTTGTCTTGTGCATTTAGACGCAGGGAAATTTGTTTTTTTGTCCCGTAGCTCGGTGTGGCAGCGCTTCCTTGTGGAAGTCCTCCTCAAATTGGTCAAGTGTGTGCAGGAATCTTGGTCTGTGTAATTGTAATTGGTTTGAAGTGGCTTTGTAATTGTTTGGAATTGGTGGCGCTGTGCATTGGTTGTTAGAATGGCTGATTTGGAGGACTTCTTCGCAGATCCTACAGTAGAGGCATTGTATGCTCTGACGAAAGATCAACTGAAACAGGTAAATGATTATTATAATTTGGGGCCTTTTGTTAAAACTGCTAAATTGGCACAATTGCAGGCATCAGTGAGGATTAAACTAGAAGAGAAGAATATTTTGCCCTTCGGCGGCTCACTCCAATGTTGGCTTGACATTTGAGCAGCAGAAGGAGTTACTTGAATAACAACGTAGGGAACGGGAGGCGGATCGCCTACTAGAATATGAGAAGTTGAAAATTCGAGAGCGAGAAAGGGAGAGGGAACTGGGGCTTGCTCGGAAACGCTTAAAATTAATGGCTGAGGGTAAAATCCTAGCGACACCTAGTAATCAAGACGGGAGTAGTATTGTTCCTCTAAATGTGTCTAGTATGGTGAAATTGCTATCTAAGTTCAATGAGCGAGAGCCGGATGTGTTTTCTCTTTATTTGAGAATGTAGCTGACGACTGTGATTGGGGTGATGGAGAACGCGTCTTGCTTCTCCAAACTGTTTAGGTGGGTAAAGCGCAGGAGGCGTTCATTGCTTTGTCTGGGTCAGACAGGAAAAGTTATGTGAAGGTTAAGGATGCTGTCTTAAAGGCCTACGAGTTGGTTCCCGAGGCTTATAGACAACGTTTCCGTAACTGGCGAAAGGGGGATAGGCAGTCTTATACTGAGGTGGCTAGAGAACTAAGTAGTCACTTCTATCGTTGGTTGGGCGCTGTTAATGTGAACTTTTGACGACTTGTGTAATCTGGTGCTACTTGAGCAATTTAAAAACATTCTGCCAGACAGAGTTGCTATGTATGTTAGTGTGCACCAGGCAAAAACAGCAGCTGACGCGACTGTACGAGCCGACGAGTATATGTTGACGCACCGTGGCACTTTTAAGCGAGAGCCACGCGTCATAGAAAATTCAGTGCATCCTAGTTCATCTGTTGTCAGAAGATTTTCCCCTAATCGTGATAGAGATTCTGAGACCTGTAACTATTGCCTGGAGAAAGGTCATTGGAAGCAAGACTGTCCTGCATTGAAGGCGAAGGGTAAAATCTTTAAATCTGCTGCGCTTGCTGCCCCTGTCGCTCCTAACTTAGCGTTGTCCACGGCGGAGTCTGTGTTATCCCCCTCTAAAATAATTGATCCTTCGTTTGGTGGAAACATTGAGTCTGACAGAAAAATTTGTAGTCCTGTGGTTCAGCCTGATGTGGGTTACTCCCCGTTCATTACTGACAGTTTTGTATCATTAGAGGGTAGGTCTTTGAAAGTGCCGGTTAAGATTCTTAGGGACACTAGAGCGTCAGAGTCCTTTTTGTTATCTATTTTGCCCTTTTCTGCAGAGTCTAGCGCTGGTGCGAATGTGTTAGTGAAAGGAATTAGTTTGCAAGTTGTTGCTGTCCCCTTGCATCGCATTAATTTGCAGTCCGATCTGGTGCAGGGGGACGTGACAATTGCAGTGCTTCCATCTTTACCTGTGGATGGTGTGCATTTAATCCTTGGTAATAATTTGGCAGGAGACCAAGTATGGTGTGATGTGACGTCTTCGCTTATTGTGAAGGATGCACCACTTCGGTCTTTAAAATCCGAAGATGACCTTGGAAATTTGTCTGTGTGTCTTGCACCGTGACTCGTGCAAAGAGTCAAGCTATGGAGTCTGGGGTTTGTGTTGGTCCTGTTCAGTCTGCGCGGTTGCCTGCCCTTCCGGCGCTTGTGTTTCCTGATGAGTATGTGGCGGCTCAGAAGGAGGACAAAAGTTTGCGAGAACTGTTTTCTCTCGTAGTGTCAGCTGAAGACATGCCTTGTGTGTCCACGGGTTATTTCATTCAAGATGGTTTTTTGGTTCGTAAATACTCACATATGAAGGGGGAGGAGGGGATCGATGATCCAATATTTCAGATTGTGGTGCCTTTGAAATTTAGAGATGTGGTGCTAAAAACAGCTCATGGTCATATTTTTGGTCATTTGGTTGTGAAAAAGACGTATGACAGGGTAATGAGGCACTTCTATTGGCCAAGGCTTAAGAAGGATGTGGCATGCTTCGTTAAAACTTGTCATACTTGTCAAATGGTGGGAAAACCTAATCAGGGAATAAAACCTGCCCCGTTGCATCCGATTCCTTCAGTAGGTAATCCATTCGAGCACCTCGTCATAGATTGAGTAGCCCCACTTCCTCCATCAAAATCTGGTTGTGTTTATTTACTGACAATGTGTCGGAGTACTCGTTATCCTGCTGCTTACCCTCTGTGCACAATTTCCACACGGTCTGTTGTAAAGGCGCTCTCACAGTTCATGTCGATTTTTGGTATTCCACAGTCTATTCAAATTTGACAAAGGGTCCAATTTCACTTCACGGATGTTCCCTGAAGTATTGGAACAGTTGAAGATAAAACATCAGCAAAGTACCGCTTATCATCCTCAGAGCCAGGGAGCTCTGGAGCGTTTCCATCAGATGCTAAAATCACTTTTGTGTGCGTATTGTGTTGAGCTGAATGGAGACTGGGAGGATGGTCTCCCTTGGATGATGTTGACAGTACGGGAGGTAATACAGGAGAGTACAGGGTTTTCTCCAAATGACCTTGTATTTGGTCACAAAGTCCGTGGGCCACTTGCTGTTTTGAAGAGTGAACTGAAGGCTGAGGGGCCGCCAATGAATTTGTTGGAGTATGTGAATGGGTTCCGAAGAAAACTGTTGTTGGCAGGGAAAATGGCTGCGGAAAATTTGTCCCGTGCGCAACTGAAAATGAAAAGTTGGTATGATCGCAGGGCTGAACGCAGAGTGATCAGGTTTTGGCATTGCTGCCTGTAGTGGGTTCACCATTTCTTGCGACATTCAGTGGTCCTTACACTTGAGCGCTGAGTGTCGGACTTAAATTATGTAATAGCTACACCAGAGCGTAAAGTCTTCGCAATTGTGTCACGTTAATTTGTTGAAGTCGTATTATACACAGGTATCAGCCTCTTCACCTGTAGATGTGGCAAACCCAGTGGGAGTGGTGGTAGCTGCGGGGTCTGCCGACCAACCAAACACTTCGAACTCGATGGCAGCAGGTGGCGAAGTTGGTGCGGTTGGGGTGAGTGGTGGTGGATTGCTGCCGCCTCGTTTAAGTAATTCTGAGAAGTTGGCACATTTAGATGCTTTGTTTGAACATTTGCCCACTGACCGAGCTGCTGCTTTGAAGTTTTTAATTTGAGTTTCCAACTTTGTTTGCAGATACACCATCCTGTACACTTAATTGAGCGATATTGACACGGCTGGTGCAGAGCCAATTCGACCGCTTTTACAGAGTGTCCGCTGACAAACAACAGCATTTTGGAGTCCTAGGTACAATACCTGTTGGATAATGGTTTAGCTCGTCCATCTAATTCTAGCTGGGCCTCGCCCTGTATTCTAGTGAGTAAACCTGATGGTACGTTAGACTCTGTACGGACTATAGGAAGTTGAATAACGTTACTAGGCCAGATTCTTTTCCACTTCCTAGAGTTGTAGATTGTGTGGACAGGGTGGGTTCAGCTAGATTTGTTAGTAAGTTTGATCTCCTTAAGGGATACTACCAGGTGCCTTTGTCTGCTCGAGCGCAAGAGGTGTCGGCGTTTATTACACCGACGGGTTTATACTCGTACACAGTTATGAGTTTTGGTTTACGAAATGCTCCCGCAACTTTTCAACGTTTGAATTCTGTTGTGTCGGGCTTAAAAGGTTGTGCAGTGTACTTGGACGATGTGGTAGTATACAGTGACAGCTGGCCAGAACATCTGGAGTGCATTCGAGCACTCTTCTCTCGACTGGCCGAAGCGCGCCTCATGGTCAACCTCGCCAAATGCGAGTTTGCACAGGCGACGGTGGAATATTTGGGCAAGGTGGTAGGGCAGGGACAAGTAAGACCAGTGCAAGCAAAAGTTCTTGCAATTGACAATTTTCCTGTTCCTGCTACAAAAGCTGAAATACGACGTTTTCTGGGCATAGTCGGTTTTTACAGGAACTTTTGTTCAAATTTTTCTTCAGTTGCGGCACCCTTGACGAATTTGTTAAAGAATCTTGTGAATTTTGAGTGGACACCAGCTTGTCAGCTGGCGTTTGAAAATGTGAAGATGTTGCTGACCTCTGATCCGGTGTTGATGGCTCCTCGATTTGATTTGCCTTTTCAGATGCAGGTCGATGCGAGTAATGTAGGAGCGGGTGCAGTGCTCCTTCAACAAGACGATGACGGGATAGAGCGTCCGGTGTATTTCTTTTCCCGAAAATTTTATCGTCACCAACTTAATTATTCTACCATCGAGAAGGAGACATTGGCCATAATTTGGGGTTTGCAGCATTTTGATGTTTATTTGGGTGGGGGTAGTTATCCTGTGACCGTGTACTCTGACCACAATCCGCTCACGTTTTTGCACTCGTTGAAAAGTCCCAGTCAGCGTTTAATGCGCTGGGCTTTACTCCTTCAGCCGTACACTTTGCACATGAAGCACATTCGTGGTGTGGATAATGTCATCGCGGATGCGTTGTCCCGTGCGCCACAGATGTTGGAGTGATGCCATCAGATCTCATCTCTTTTACCGCGTTCTTGTCTAATCTTGGTTTTCTCCTTAAATTGCTGTCCAGGTACCGGGATGTGATGGGGAATGCTGAGTTGGGATGGGGTCCTGGAAATGGGAGTTTTGAATTCTGTCTGTGTTCACTAATTGTGGTTTGTTCTATTTCTAGTGTGGCAGTGGAGCTGGGAATATTCCAACGAAATTGATAAGTATAAAAAAAGTTGTGTAAAACAAAACGTATGAGACATGTTAGTACGAGTGTTTCATTTTCAGTGGTTTCTGTTCATGGTTTTGATTGTGGGAGCTGCGGTGTCCAGAGACTTCATTTATGGTAGTCTCTGTCTTAAGGGGGGGAATGTTACGACTGTAGATCATGATTGGCTGCTTGCAGCCGGATTTCTCCCTTCTGCCCATAGGACTGACGTGCGTGGTCCACCTGGACGAAATTGTTGTTGACGAGGTCCGTGGCGTATAAAAAGGCGGCGCTCTCCTGAGTTTTTGTGGCTTCGGTTGCAGGCCACCGGCACCTTCTGTCAGCTTTCCAGTTTAGTTTAGTTGTGTTTGGTTTTGGGTTCTGTTTTACATATTGTACTGATCGCTATACACTTATTGACTTTTACAATACTGACTGCATACACCTTTCTATTTTATTTAATAAATTTAAACTCATAATTGTCAAATCCAAGTGTGGTCTCCCTATGTTTACGTGTGCTTTGAGCCAGACACGCTTAACAGTGCGGCAGTATTTTGTTGGTCTCCTGAGCCCTGCCATGGTATTTCTTGCTGCTGCTTCCCTCAGGGTCAGTTTTAATCTTTATATTTTTAATTAAAGATTTATTGTGTTTTTACTCAGCCTGTGCGTTTGGGTCCCTCTAACTTCTTTGGGAACATGGTCCCAGCGCCCGCTGGCTTTGTCTGTTGCCGGCGGGCCGAAACCCATGACAGATAGGCAATCACTTTGTCATTGGCATTTCTTAATCATTAAGTGTCTATTTAATTTACTTATTTGTATGGCGCTTTTCACAGACAGGCTGTTCAGTTAATAAATTGTTTGATTGTTAATCAGGCAAACTTGATCGCAAACAGTTTAAGAGCAAGTACACAGGAAAGGGTGATCTTACTGAAGGTTTCCTGACATCTGACGGCACGCCAGATGTTATGCAGCTAATAGTCCAATATATTTGCAGAGATCGAGGATGTTAAACGGCGTCAAGTTATTCCTTATACACTCAGAGGTGTATAATCCAGGTTCAGAAAGTAAAAGTCCATCCCAGGATGTTGTTCCAGCCACAAAAGACCTGTCAGTTGGCCCTATTCTTCAGCTGGGAGATAAAACTAACTAGCGAAATGTGCTGACAGGAGTTTACGGGTGGAATGAAAACATGGTAGGATTTTTACTGTCTGACCCCTGGATTATACACCTCTGTATACACTTGATTGATTTACTATTGTTTTCTAATAAACATTACCGTAATTTAAACTACAGGAAAATAATACCAAGTCGTATGCCAATGCGATCTTGTAGTAATACCGCATAATCAGGAACGGCATCAGCTGCATGTCCCGCTTGGTCCTGGATTTCTTGCCTTGCTGGTGGCTCATAAATGTTGGGTTGATGACCATTGTATTCCTCCATATCTGCCACATCAAGAACTTATTCTCTGTCTCCTGATTACTCATCGTTCCAGCCGTGAAAACTCACTGGAATTCCAGCTGGATTCACTTAAACTGTATGACGCCAAGTTGACCTTGCCTATTTGTGTGAAATGAAATGCATGTGAAAAGCGTGAATTGTTGAGTGCTCTGTTGGAAATCAATCAGAACGATAAAGTTTGGAGGGTGATATTGACGCTGCTCTGGCTGAGAGGTTGAAACAGCTGAAAAGATCTAGAAGTGCCAAAATGGGTGTTTTGACTAGAAAGAAAAATGAAATTGCTGATTCAATGAAGGATGCAATATTGAAATGGCCAAATCAAAAATGGAAAACCAGTTCAACAAAGCATATAAAGAGCTGAATGAATTACATGATTCTGTCAAAATTCTATTGTCAGGAGATGATGTTAAAAGGGATCAAAGTGAGTGGTATGTTCCTAAAATCACATATATGGATGAATTCCAAAACAGTTTATCACAATGGGTTGATCAAAATGAAAAGGTGGCTGATAATGATGCTACAATGGGTACTTCAATTGCTGTTGATGATATTGCTCCTAAGGACAGTACTTTCAATGTGCAATCACGGCACTCAAAGTCATCCAAATCATCCATAGTATCGCTTAGACTACTACTAAAAAATGTACCGGCTGAATTGGCAGCTCAGGCTGAGAGGCTTAAAAGGAGGCAACAGCTCGAGAGAAGAGAAACTGAACTCAGAGCAGAGAAAGACTTGAACTGGAAACTCAAGTGGCTGCAAATACAGCAAAATTGAGGATTTTAAAGGAATTTGAGATGTCACAGATTGTGCCTGAAAAAACAGATCAAATGAATGAATACTTGGAAACTAGACTGGCTCAGCAGTCATTTCAACAGGAAAAAAGAGAGAAACTGGATGAATTTGAGGACACTGAGTTCACCCAGGTGTACACTCAATCTACGGCTGTTTTGGACAGCACCGCTGTGGAGACTGTTCCTCATGCAACAACAATGACCTCTCAAAAGGACCCTGTGCAAACAATAACAGCAAATGTATCTCCGCGCAAAAAGACAAGACCACCTCTTCTGTTGTGATCTGTGATTCTGCATGCCATGTTTTAAGTTCTGTGCCTGGCTTAGCCATGTTTAGGATTTCTGTGTTTAGTGACCACTGCCTGCTCTTTGACCATTCTTAGGATCATGCATTGTGTTTTTGGTAATTTAGATTTCATGCTTTATTATTTTTTCATGCCTCAGTTTCCATGCCATGTTTTCATTTCCATGCCCTGCACTTTGTCTCCCCTGTCTTGTCATGTGTGCATCTTTGCTCACGGTCCCTTGTCTTGCATGCCACTCATTCGGGTGATTTATTGGTTTCTGGGTTTCAATCTTCTTTCTCTTTCTTCTCTCTTTTACAGTCTTACTAACACATACTAACAGTTTATTGTTTTTGCTAATTACTAACCATACTAATCTTGTATATTTTTACTAACTTTCTAACATGCACTCGGGATTGTATAGCTGCACGTACTAATTGCCTAACGATCTCTCAGCAGTCGCTCAATTCTAATCTCCGCCTCCTTGCCTATCCCTAATTATCTCTGGTGCAAGTTTCTGTGCATTTCCACTTATACTTTGTGCTTTCCTTTTCTTTTATCTTGGCACTTTAGTACTCCTTAACCGGAGCTGTTGTTTTGTACTTAGGTTTGTCTTGTGATCCCTGTCTGCGTTTTGGCTACAGCCAGATTCATGTAATTAGTTTATTCCTCATGTGTCTCTCCCTGATCATTGTTACCATTGATTGCACCTGTTCTCCCTGGTTATGTGTTTACCCCAGATGTGTATATAAGATGTCTGTTTGGTACACTTTCTTGTCAGATCGTTCTCCCTAGTTTTCTTGTGCTACGTTTCTCGCCTCGATTTCTCAGTGTTTATCTTTCTGACTGGATTGCCTGACTTTTGATTTTTGCCTTTGTGTGTTTGGATTACTGTTGCATCTGTGTGTTTTGACCATTTTTCTGCCCAACTACGAGATCTGTTTGCTGCCCTGGTAATGATTCGGATTACGTCCTGTGGATTCTGGCTTGTCTCTCTGATAGTACTATTCCTGTGTACCAGACCCATTTCTGTCCGACTACGATTTCTGTGATTGCTGCCCTGGTTTTTGATGCCATTTTTGCCCAACTGGATTTTGACTTTTGGATTGTGGACTTTGTACTGTTTTTCGCCCTGTGGGGGTCACCCCCCTTTACAAATAAAACAAGCTGTACTGCATTTCCTGGTTCTCGCATCTGGTTCCTGATCGCAACTCAACATTTTTCAGATTCATTACGCCCCTTTGGACACAAGTATGTCGCACATACCTGCAAACATCCTGCTGGTGTCACAAAAGATCACAGACCACAGGCTATCAAAGGACCATCAGATCTTCTGATCTCATTGCCAGGAACAGGCCGTGATCCCATGTCATGTGGGGCAGAGACACATGGAGCTGAAGGTATGGTCATATGCTCATCACAAACCAAAGAACCTACAGTTGCCCATAGTGCAAGCAAATGGCATGAGCTTGACAATCTGGTGAACATAATGGTGAATCAAAATAGAATAACAAACTCTCATTAGGCAAGAAGGCCAATTTACTTTGCCATCAGCCACTATTCCCGTCTTTAAAGGAGATCCTCTGGATTATCAGTTCTTAAGAGCTTTTGGCACCGAAAGGAAAACTGAGAACAGCCAGGATAGGCTGTACTTTTTTGAGCAATTCACATTAGGACAACCAAGAGAGCTGGTGCGCAGTTGCCAATATATGCATCAAAATAGAGGCTATGTTGTGGCAAAGGAGCTCTTAAAGAAGCACTTTGGTGATGAACACCAAAATTGCCACCTCATACATGGAAAAGGTCCTCAGCTGGCCAGTGATTAACACAGACGATGCAGAGGCCTTAGTCTTATTCTGTGTTTCTCAATGAATGTCTCAATGCTATGATCTCTGTGCAATATCTGGAGGAATTGAATCATCCAACTAACATGAAAGCCATTCTCAGTAAGCTACCCTACAAGATGCAAGAAAGATGGTGAATTGAAGCTTGTGAACTACAGGATCATAACAAGGGCAAAATTTACAGATTTGGTAGGATTCTGGATTGATAATTTACAAATTCTATCACATCCATTATTTGGAAGCTTGAATTCTACACAGGTAAGAAAGTCTGGCTCATTACAACCAAGCAAGCCCACTCTCTCAAGACAGGAAGCCCAAAGGCGGATTCAGTGCCTTTGCCACCAGTGTTGCACCAGTGAGTGGTAATACCCCAGTAACTGAATGTGTAGATGAAATGCAAAAGAAATCTGTGAAGGAGTGTTTGCATTGCAAGGGAGATGATAATCTCAGCCCCTGTGTACAACTGAAAAAGAAGCATCATGAGCAAAAACTGGAGTTCTTTATAAATAAAGGAGTGTGTTTTGGGTGTCTTGAAGTGGGTCACATGGGTAAAGGTTGCCAAAAGAGACTTGCCTGTCAAGTGTGTTCCCTCAAACATCCCACAATCCTGCATATCAAAGTGAGTCATTACACAGAAAGAAAACTCGAAAGAAATAGCTGTGACGAATGTTCAGGTCTGCATGAACCAAACTGATGGATGGATGAAAACTGAGGACGGTGATTTAGAGGGCAAACTTGCCATAGTTCTGGTAAAAGTGAAAATGGAGAAAGGTGATAAAGTAATTCTTACATATGCCTTTATGGACCCAGAAAGCTCTGCAACATTCTGCACAGTCTCTGCTCAGACAACTGCAGACTACTGAAAGTAGAACAAGCATTCTGTTAAGAACCATGAATAAAGAACAGGTGGTTAAGACATTTATGGTGACGGGCATGGAAATCAGTTGTCTTTAAAGTAGTGACTATTTTAAACTCCCCGAGGTTTACTCCCATTCTATGATTCCTGTGAAAGATGAAAATATCCCCAATCAAGAAGATGTCATGCAATGGCCATATCTCCATGAAGTAAAAATTCCACAAATAAAGGCCGAAATTGGATTGTTGATCGGGAACAACATTCCCAAGGCTTTGGAGCCTTGGATGATTATTAACAGCCAGGGAAATGGTCCTTATGCTGTAAAAACCACTCTTGCATGGACAATCAATGGGCTGCTCAGAAACGGCACAGGGAAGGTCATGACAGCAAACAGGATCTCTCTGGTAAAGATTGAAGAGTTGCTGCAACAACAGATGAAATTTGATTTTCCTGAGTGCCAGCATGAGGGGCGCTTGGAGATGTCCCAAGAAGACCTTGCATTCATAATAAAGGTCTCTCACTCAGTGAAGCTGCATGAAAGGCACTACAGCATTGGGTTACCTTTAAGGAATGACAAAGCTGAGTTCCTCAACAGTCGCTGTCTCGCCGAACAACGAGCCATAAGCTTGAAAAGAAAGCGTTAAAGAAGACAAAACTCCATTAAGAATACAAAACATTTATGGCTGACGTTCTGGGAAAGGGTTTTGCTATTTGAATAACAGCGGAGGACAAACAAAAGGAAACCAAGGTGGGAAAGATATGGTATATTCCCCACCATGGGGTGTACCACCCAAAAAAGCACAAGCTAAGGGTAGTGTTTGATTGTGGAGCTATTTACCAAGGTGTGTCACTCAATTCCCAGCTTTTACAAGGCCCAGATTTCACCTACAAGGACCTAACAAGGACTCGGTAAAAGGCTGTCGCTTTCATTACAGATGTGGAGGCTATGTTTCATCAAGTCCGCGTACCGGACGAGGACTTGGATCTCTTAAGATTCTTATGGTGGCCTGATGGAGAGTTGGGCATGGACCTTGAGGAATATAAAATGGTGGTACATATCTTCGGAGCTACATCCTCTCCAAGTTGTGCAACTTTTGCTTTACAGCAGTGTGCTAGAGACAACGTTGGCAACTTTGACGCAGAGGCCACAAAGACTGTGCTCAGAAACTTTTACGTGGATGATTGCCTAAAATCTGTTAACTCTGAGCAAGAGGCCATACTACTTGCTAAAGACCTCATCAGTCTGTGTTCCACTGGTGGTTTTAAGCTGAATAAGTGGATCAGCAACAGCAGGTTGTTGCTTCTCTCTATCCCAGAACAGATCCGAGCACAAGATGTTAAAGATCTAGATCTGGACCAGGACACACTGCCTATTGAAAGAGCCCTTGGGGTACGATGGTGTGTCCAATCGGATTTATTTGTCTTCAAAATTCAACTTCAAGACAAACCACTTACCAGACGAGGAATTTTATCTATGGTAAGCTCCATCTACGATCCCTTGTGTATGGCACCTGTCATCCTCTCCGCAAAACAGATATTGCAAGAGCTGTGTGGTTTAAAGCTCGCTTGGGATAATCAGATACCTGAGTACCTGCACAGGAGATGGTTGACCTGGTTGACTGACCTGTCACAACCGGAGGGCATCCAAGTTAGGAGGTGCTTCACGCCCAAGGATTTTGGATGCCTCATTTCATTTGGATGCTCAGCTTCATCACTTCTCAGATGCGAGTGAAAGTGGTTACGGCACAGTCTCCTACCTAAGGCTGCTGGATAACTAGCACAAAGTTCACTGTGCATTTGTTATGGGCAAGACAAGGGTGGTGCCATTGAAACCCAGTACTACTCCCAGGGTTGAGCTCACGGCCTCTACAATGGCTGTACGAATGGATGGAGTTCTCCACGCAGAACTTGAGTTCCCTTTAAAGCCATTTTATTGGACAGATAGCACATCCGTGCTTAAGTACCTGAGAAATTAATCCTCTAGATTTCACACCTTTATTGCCAACAGAGTGAGCAACATCCGTGCAGCATCTGATGTCACACAGCGGAGGTGCGTCACCAGCACGTTGAATCCTGCGGATTGTGCCTCAAGAGGCTGATCAGCTACACGTTTCTTGAATTCCGTGTGGATCCAAGGGCCTAAATTCCTGCAACATCCAGAAACGGAGTTGCCTCAGTCTCCGGAATTCACTTTGATGCAGGATGATCCTGAAGTGAAGGTCTTCACTGTAAGTGTTACCCCTGTGGATGAATCTACAAATACAGTCATGAAATTCATCACCTACTGTTCAGAGCGGCATCGTCTCTGAAAGGCTGTAGCGTGGATGTTGAGGATTAAAGCCTCACCGAAAGAGGCCCACAAGGAAAAGAAGGAAAGAAAAGGCACACTTACAATAGGAAAAGGAAATGACAAAAGTCTGCTTTCTGTGGGAGACCTTCAGAAAGCCGAAAATTCCATAATCCAATTTTGTTAGGCAATGGAATTTAGAAATGAACTGGAGTGTTTTAGGAAAGGAACACCCCTGAAAAAGAAGAGTCATCCATAAACTTACCCCAGTTCTTCGTGATGAACTAATAAGAGTTGGTGAAAGGTTAGTCAAGGCCGCGATGCCACCTGAAGCCAAGCACGCAGCCATTTTGCCAAAATACAATCATGTGTGAGGGTGCGATCAGGAACCAGTCACGAGAACCAAGCAATGCTGTAGATCTTGTTTTATTAATAAAGGGGGAAGACCGCCAGAGGGCAGAAGGCAAGGGTACAAGGTCCACACTCCAAAAATCAAAATCCAGTTGGGAAAAAATAGAATCAAAAACCAGGGCGGCAATCACAGTAATCGTAGTCGGACAGAAATGGGTCTGGTTCACAGGTACAGGTGTGTTAAAGAAGCAAAACCAGAATCCAATGGGCGTAATCCGAATCGTAACCAAGGCAGCAAACATAGATCTCGTGGTCGGGCAGAAAAAGGATCAAAATACACAAATGCAACAATAATCCAAAATCATAAAGGCAAAAATCGAAAACTCAGGCGGTCCAATCAGAAAGATAATCACTGAGAAATCAAGGCAAGAGAAAACATGGCACAAGAAGACAGAGGAAACGATCTGACGGGGAAGTGCTGTGAAAAGACTCCTAATATACACTCCGGGAGAATCACATGCTACACAGACACAGGTGCTGGAAATGAGACTAATTACAGAGGGTGGAACAAGGACAAGGATCGTGGAACAGCCTATAGACAGAAATCCCTAACCGGATCCGTTGTTCTAAGTGCACAGAGTGAGAGGCAGAACAGAGATAAGACAAGTGCAGAGAATCTGCAAGAAACACAGCAAAGTAGGTTGAACGAAAGCAAGAGGCGGAGACGAGAACAGGGCGAGGGCTGAGAGCTTGTTAGTCAATTAGTAAGTGCAGCTATACAATCCCGAGTGCTCGTTAGTAAGTTAGTCTAATATACAATGTTAGAGTTGGTTAGTAAATTAGTGAAAATAACAAACTGTTTGTAGGTGTTAGTAATATAGAAAAAGTAAGGGGAAGGAAGTAAACGAGATGGGGAAGGAAGATTGAAACCAGAAACCAATAAATCACTCGAAGTATTGGGACGCATACCGGGGCTGAGAGCTGTGACAATACAAGAGACCGGACAGGGGGAGACAAAGTGCAAAAGATGGCGCCAAGTGCCGTATATGGAAAAGATGGACGAGAGAGAACTTGCCGGAGCTGCAAGAAAGGCAAAAGTGGACAGTGAAAAGGAGAAACCTTGTTGCAGGTGATATTGTCCTCATAATAGATGACTCCGCTCCTAGAAACTCGTGGGTCATGAGCCGAATCACACAAACCCTGCCAGATAAAAGAGCATTTGTGAGAAAAGTAGAGGTACAGACCAAGACCAGCACCTTGATCAGGCCCATCACAAAGCTGGCCTTGCTTCTTGAAACCTCAGAATGAGGAGACCTCTCTCTTTCTTTCTCTCATCCTCCCCCCATTTCTCTCTCTCTCTTATTTCGCAAATACTAATTTACATTTGCACACATTGCACACATCATGGACTGCTTAAACTCTTTGGTTTGTTTTTGAAGAGAGAATTATTGATTGCATTTTTTGAAGGACCTTATGGACTGATATAAATGAACTCTGCTGGTTCAAAAAACAAAAAAGGGGGACGAAAGAATTGTTGACTTAACCCCTTTGTGCAGAAGCCAAATTTGGCTATTTATGGGTTACCCACTTTAATGCTGTATAATTCAAGATTTAAGCTTCACAGAGAGGAAAAATGTGGCTCAATTCAGGAAAGACACTTACAGCATTTAGAATTACATTGTATTTCAGTTTATTTTCATGATTTTGGTAGAGAAAATGAGCAGCAAACATAAAAAATCTTCATGAGAATTCACCATTGAAATTGCAAAAAAAATTATTCTGACGATTGAAAAACTGCTGGGGCTTAAAACTATACATTTCTGGTATCATAAACTACTTGAGCACAAGTAGAATTCATCTTCAACATTACATTCTAGATTACCTACATGCTATTAGCCAAATTATACAGCTACCCAAGTGTCTCCCCAAAGTCTCAAAATGATTTGCTGTCAAATCATTTTAAAAATCATGTATTTAACACAATTAAAGCTTTAAGGCATGAAATTTAATATGAACGAATGATTTTCTGGTTGAGTTTAGTATGAATTTATCAATATCAGTGCAGTTGAATATCAGTGGTCACCAGTAACCTCTCCAAATACGAAACAAGCCTTTTCTCCATAATAAAGTTTAGAGTTTTGGCCATTTTTCTTCAAAGCCAGCACAAACACGCATTAAATAAACTGCGAATTAAACGGTCAGAACATTCACCCTGTAATGAAAGCTACCAGTCCCCTCTTCAAAGCTCACGAACCCATTTCAACACTTATAAGGAGCAAGTACACCTCACTAACTCAGTAATATCTGAATTCTGAAATATACCTTATTTTAACTGAACAGACACTCCACTATCAGGGAATATCAAATCCATTGCCTCTCCCGATTCAAAAGAAACGTGCAATGAACGTACCGGGGGTCCACACCAAAATGCACGGGCAGTTCGCGTTTTAAACAGGAAAAAAACCTCGACATTCGACTTTGTTGAGTACATATACATTCCGAAACAGAAAAAAAAATAACAAACAAAAATAGCAGCCTGACCTTTTTCGTGAATCCCTCCTCCAGAGACATTGACTGTGTAAAATAGAGACCGATGTATCCAGTAGCAGGAACTCTCCGGTCCTGTTTCATTCAAAATAATTCCAATAGAGCATATCGTTCTCATTTAAATCCTGTAATGTAACTGAACACATCAAGGCCAGTTTTGCGAACCGATTTTCTATAAATCCCGTCTATTTTAGCCGCGTAATGTGCATAACGTAGACAGGATACAACCGAGCCTGCTGATACGCATTGGTTTGTATGCTCTGTGTTTGTCCAATCAATGTGTTTCATCCATCCATCCATTTTCTATACCCGCTTATTCCTCACTAGGGTCACGGGGCGAGCTGGAGCCTATCCCAGCTGACTACGGGCAAAGGCAGGGACCCACCCTGAACAGGTTGCCAATCCATCGCAGGGCGCACACACCATTCACAGACCATTCACTCTCACACTCACACTCATACCTATGGGCAATTTAGTGTCTCCAATTAGCCTGATATGCATGTCTTTGGACTGTGGGAGGAAACCGGAGTACCCGGCGAAAACCCTTGCAACACGGGGAGAACATGCAAACTCCACACAGAAAGGCCCCGGGCCGGATTCGGACCCACGACCTTCTTGCTGTGAGGCAGCAATGCTAACCACTGTGCCACCGTGCCGCCCAATGTGTTTCACTTACTCTTAAATGTTTAAACACTCAGGAATTGGATAAGAAACGAGCCAATCAATACATTGTTACTAGGGGAACTTCACGAGGCCATGAAGTGTAACTCTACAATTACGCAGAAGAGCTTGAGTGTATGGTTGAGTGATTGGCTATCAACGCCAGTACTCGGGTGGATATAAGGAAGCGCTGGATTTGTCAATGAAGGAATCTACGCGTAAATCCACGGTAGGGAACTACAAATTTTTTTTGTATGGGACAACTGTAATAGGCAATAGAATGTGAGAGAATCAATACCATGTCGATTTTTTTGCCTCAGAAAACTGATTTTTCTGAACTACTAATTGGAATACTGTTAGCTCACTGTGGCTAAACTGGTTGCTACAAAGGATAACGATTTTTTCTGTGTCAAGATATCGTTTTTTTAAACTGCTGAATCGACAAGATATATGGGCAAGGATACTGACCAGTTTGCACATCAGGCTTAGCTGAGGAGTTTAATTCATGCAGCTCTCGAAAAACAGGGAGTGGAGTGAACTTCACCGTATTCAGAACCGCGTTCGAGGTCTGCTTGCTTGTGAACATTCAATAACTGATCCGGGGGTGCCATCTAGTGATCGAGTACAGTAACAGCGTGCTTCCAATTTGCAGGTCTATAGACGCGGGCATCTACATCTGCAGAAAGGGGTTAAATAATGTACAGATATGTTATTTGTGATCTTGGCTGGCTCTGATGATTTTATTTTGTAATTGTACTGTTTTCCCACAGAACAATTAGGGGCCAGAATGTTGGAGCCAGATTGTCTTGGTCTTATTTATGGTAAAATTACAAAGATACAAAATATTTACTTTATGCTTTGCTTTTATGTTAATTTATAGAGTCTAAATTTTGTATTGCTTCCTGTGTGCCACAGAATTGTGTATGGACCCTCCCACTTCAGACAGGTGTCTGCAGCACCTGATCTGCTAGACACAATTTAGCTTGGGACTCATTCACTTTTGGGGTGTAGCTTGTATGCAGCTTATGGTTTTTGAACGCATTAAGCGTTTGGAATCGAACTTCCAAGAAAAACAAGAAATATGTGGACTCACAACGTCTATTACCTCCATGTTGCACAGTTGGAGCAATTCACGTTGGAATCAAGGTACAATTAATCATCTCTTTTGAAATTCATTAAATATTCCTTCCGTTAAACAAACCTCAAATTCAACTTTGTTGTTTTGATTCAAGAGAAGCGCTTGAGCACATCAACCTAGGCTGGAATTTAAATCGCTGTTACAAATACGTTAAATTTACATTCCGTGGCACAAGAAGAAATAAAAATATTGAAGGGGGGTGTATTCTATCCACTGGATCTTTCCATTCCCAAGTTCTTGATGAAAATCATCATGTCTGATATGCATTCCGAGAAATAGAACATAATTTTTCAGAAAAAAACCCATAAAACAGAATGAATATGGCACAAAATGGGGTTAGATGGGGTAAGATGTGGGGCATCTTACCCCAAACCAAAAAGGGCATCTTACCCTACAGCACTACTATACTACTATATTGATTTTGGCTCATTAACCCCAATTTCTCCCATTAGCGCCACATATACATTGTAATGTGGAAACAAAAGAAGCCACTAGATGGCAGTATTGACTTTTTTTTTGTTGAGCCAGTCTGAAGCTAGGTTTTGGTTATGTCCTGGGCATGCCTGAGAGGGGAAGTCCCAGAGAATTGGAAAAAAAGTCTCAAAGGTGGGAGGGGGCTGGAAAAGAGTATATAAGGGGAAAAATTGGGAGCGTAAAGTAGTAGGAGAAATTGTGGAAGGATACATTTGACCAGACCTGTCACTCTTTTCAAGACCTGTGAAGCTTTTTGTGGATTTTTGCCTGTGTTGGAGCATTTTCCTCACCCGGAACATCACCAAACAACCCAACCAAAGGGACTGTACATATTTCTGTTTTTGTATATAATCAATCTTGGTCATTAGAGTAGATAGTAGATTAGTTAAAAGTGTTTATTTAATTAAATGTGTTTAAGTTTTAAAATTGTGGATTTTTGCCTGTGTTGGATCATCGCAAAGCAACCCCACCAAATGGACTGGAAATATCTCATTTTTGTTTAAATCAATCTTGGTCAGTTTTTGTTTGTTTCATTAAATCTGTTAAATTGCTGTCTGATAGGTCATAACAAAATGGGGGCTCGTCCAGGATAGACCATTTTGTGAGTCATTTATTGAAAATCTTACATTTCAAATTGTGAAATTGTTTTTTTTTTTCAATTTTCCTAGATATACATTGACAGATCAACAGCAATGGATGATTTATTGGCATCAGCAACTGTAGAGGTTTTGAAGTCTTTTAAAAAGACAGAACTGCTAGAAATATGCAGACAGTTAGAGCTGACAGAGGTAAAACCAGCCATCTGGAACAGTTTCCAGTCGAAAATCCAAATGTAGAAATGGAACTACAGAGATACAGAGAGAGATTTCAATTTACAGAAGTTAGACAGAGAAGAAAGGCTTCAAATGGAGCTACTTAAAATCAAAATGGAAGCTGAAAACAAATTTCATGTTAGCCAGGAGGTAAAGCTGGTGCCTCCATTCTCGGTGAAGGAGGTTGATAAGTATTTCCAGTGCTTCGAAAAGGTAGCTAAGAGTTGTCAGTGGCCAAAGGAACACTGGCCCCTGATGTTGCAAACTGTCCTCAAGTTATTTTGACAGCTTATGAGTTGGTTCCAGAGGCTTACTGACGGAAATTCAGAGGTCTGAAGAAATCTGACAATCAGACTTATGTAGAATTTACTATCGAGAAGAAAGTTTGCTTTGAGCACTGGTGTACTTCTATGGAGGTCATGGATGATTTCAACTCACTAAAAGAGACGGTGTTAGTTGAAGAATTCAAGAACTGTGTTAAGGATAATATTAAGACCTACCTTAATGAGAAGCAAGCACTGAATTTGCAATCAGCTGCCAAGTTTGCAGACGAATATGTTCTCACACATAAGTCCAAATTTCAGTCTAGCAGTAACAATATATGCTCCCAATTTCAGAAGAAAGTTAACAGTGATGGTGCTTAGAAATCCAGTCACAGGTCTGATCAAAGTGTGAAAGCTGACAGTGACAAAAGTGGTCTAGTTTGCAATTATTGCAAAAAATCTGGTCAAATTACAACTAAATGTTAGTTCCATATAGCGAAGAGAGAAAAAGAAAAGGATACCAAACCCAATGCCTTTGTGAAGACAAGGTTAGAAACCCCTGTAGTAGATGACCGATCTGCTAAATTGCCTGCTCCTTGTGGGGCGAAGAAGCCTGATACTGCTGACTTTGTTGGGGAGGAATTTTTCCATTTGTATCAGAGGGATTTGTGGCTCTGAATGAGCATTCTCCTCCTGTACCCATATATATCCTAAGGGATGTTGGAGCTTTTCTGTCACTTTTGTTGATGGAGTCCTTGGAGTTACGTGATGAAACCGTTCCTGGGGATTTCATACTTCTACAAGGTATTGAAGGGAGGACTGTATCTGTACCCCTGCGCCCTGTATTCTTGAAGTCAGATTTAGTTACAGGGCAGGTAAAGGTGGGACTTTACCTTTTCCAGTCTACCTATAAAGGGTGTTTCTCTGTTGGTAGGCAATGACTTGGCTGGGGGCAATGTAGTTCCCCCTGTTATTCTTTCTTCACAGCCGAGCACTGAAGATGGCAATGAAGACTCATCTCTGTATCCTTCCTGTGCAGTGACCCGTGCTACGGCCAAGAAGGCTCAAGAAGAAGATGATGTGGTGCCGTCCAGCACATTGAATAGTCATGACTCAGGTGGTTCGCCTCATGACTCTGTTCAGCCTACAAAACCCAAAACCAGTGAAGTTGGCACGTTATGTAAATCGTAGATATAAACAGAATAAAATGATTTGCAAATCCTTTTCAACTTATATTCAATTGTATACACTGCAAAGACAAGATGTTTAATGTTCAAACTGAGAAACTTTATTTATTTTTGCAAATAATCATTAACTTAGAATTTAAAGGCAGCAACACATTGCAAAAAAGTTGGCAGAGGGGCCTTTTTACCACATCGCCTTTCCTTTTAACGACACTCAGTAAACGTTTGGGAACTGAGGAGACCAATTTTTGAAGCTTTTCAGATGGAACTCTTTTCCATTCTTGCTTAAAGTACAGCTTAAGTTGTTCAACAGTCCGGGGTCTCCATTGTCGTATTTTACGCTTCATAATGCGCCACACATTTTCAATGGGAGACAGGTCTGGACTACAGGCAGGCCAGTCTAGTACCCGCACTCTTTTACTACGGAGCCATGCTGTTGTAACACGTATAGAATGTTGCTTGGCATTGTCTTGCTGTAATAAGCAGGGGCGTCCATGAAAAAGACGTTCCTTGGATGGCAACATATGTTGCTCCAAAACCTCTATATACCTTTCAGCATTAATGGTGCCTTCACATATGTGTAAGTTGCCCATGCCTTGGGCACTAATACACCCCCATACCATCACAGATGCTGGCTTTTGAACTTTGCACCTACAGTATAACAGTCCGGATGGTTCTTTTCCTCTTTGGTCCGGAGGACACGACGTCCACAGTTTCCAAAAACAATTTGAAATGTGGACTCGTCAGACCACAGAATACTTTTCCACTTTGCATCAGTCCATCTTAGATGAGCATGGGCCCAGCGAAGCCGGCGGCATTTCTGGGTGCTGTTGATAAATGGCTTTCGCTTTGCATTGTAGAGTTTTAACTTGCAGATGTAGCGATGAACTGTAGTTACTGACAGTCGTTTTCTGAAGTGTTCCTGAGCCCATGTGGTGATGTCTTTTACACACTGATGTCGGTTTTTGATGCAGTACCGCCTGAGGGATCGAAGGTCATGGGCATTCAATGTTGGTTTTCGGCCTTGTCGCTTACGTGCAATGATTTCTCCAGATTCTCTGAACCTTTTGATGATATTACGGACCGTAGATGATGAAATCCCTAAATTTCTTGCAATAGCTCGTTGAGGAATGTTGTTTTTAAACTGTTCGACAATCAGCTCATGCATTTGTTCACTAAGTGGTGACCCTCGCCCCATCCTTGTTTGTGAATGACTGGGTATAAAACCAGCTTCCCTGAAATGCACAATCATGGCACCCACCTGTCCCCAATTAGCCCGTTCACCTGTGGGATGTTCCAAATAAGTGTTTGATGAGCATTCCTCAACTCTCTCAGTCTTTTTTGCCACTTGTGCCAGCTTTTTTGAAACATGTTGCAGGCATCAAATTCCAAATGAGCTAATATTTGCAAAAAATTACAAAGTTTACCTGGTCGAACATTAAGTAACTTGTCTTTGCAGTGTATTCAATTGAATATAGGTTGAAAAGGATTTGCAAATTATATTCTGTTTTTATTTACGATTTACACAACGTGCCAACTTCACTGGTTTTGGGTTTTCTACGTCCTTTGGAAGCGCGAGTACTTTTGTTTGGTCTGTATTATTCTCTGTGTTTGTACAGAGTCCATGCTGCTCACTTTCTCTCTGGTCGTTGCACTTCGCCTCCTAATTCTACCGGCCATTGCAGGCGGGGGTCTGAAACTTCTTGGTTCTGGAGCCGCATGTGGCTCTTCAGCCCTTCTACAGTGGCTCCCTGTAGCTTTGAAAAAATTTATGAATAATGGCTAGTTAATTAAATTTATTATTATTATTATTTCAAACAAAATATCACTTATTTTGGAGATCGGAGTGAAAATGTGACACTGGGGGAAAAAAAAGTTAAATATTTGAGAGTGGGCTACTTTTTTTTTTGTAATTTTCCACAAATAAGGAAAGGATTCAAATAGACCACCTTTGTTCTATTTTTTTAAATCAAAGTAGGTCTGTGTATGCCAGTGTTTTTCATAAGAGTTTGAAGTTTTCCTTTGTTAAAATGTAGCCTACAAACAGCTATGAAATGTCAAAATTTTTATCGTTGTTTCATAATTTCATAAATGCCAACAAACTGTAGTTCTTTTACAGTGGGTGACAAAAATGTAAATTAGAATATTAGAATAATAAATGAAAAATAACAGTAGATGCTTTTGAATAAGTACCAATTCTTCTGTACAGTATAAGTAGGCCAATATATAAAACTGTATAATATGCTGTTATCTTCATTTTAAGGGTAAAATGGTTTTGCGGCTCCAGATGAAATTTATTTCGTGGTGGAGGGGCCAAAATGGCTCTTTTCATAGTAAAGGTTGCAGACCCCAGGGCTGGGATAAAACAGAGAAGATGGGTAAACCTGGGAGAACATGCAAACTCAACACAGAACAGGCTCTGGCAGCCCCCCTGCATCGAGGCAGCAGTGCTACCTGTTTCCCCCTCAAAGGTAACATCTATAAACACGAATACAAACATCACCCTGATTTTTATTAATCTTCTTTAGTTTCTCAAGGGGCATTTTGAGAACCCAAAAACAAAATATGGGCAGTGGAGAACGGGCCATGAGAATGATCACTGTGAAGATCAAAAATAGTGTCAAAAATATTAAGTTAATTCACAGGAGTAACAAATAAAGACTGAATCCACTCAACACTTCTACAACAACAACAATAAATAATATATCAGCTGTGTTATTCCCCGCAAAAAAAGGGGCTTATGAATAATTACAGCACAGAGACCTGTCATATATCGTGGGTTATAAGTTCACCGTATTGGTTTGGTTAACTGGATTGTAAAATGGCAGCTTTCTGAGAGATATAGCAATAACTTGTATTGCCTCTATTACTAGTGAGCGTTACACGCCCCCTGGTGAATAAATTTTTACACTACACTGAAAATGGTTCCCGTTGATCTCATTTATTTCTGGGAAAACGCTGACTTGACAGAAGGCTTGAGGGTACGTGCTTCATTTTGTTGAAGCTTAAAATTGAACCAACCATACAACAAATCAGTTATGGCTCAATTTTTCTGCGGAACTGATGTATCGCTTGGAGTTAATGGGGAAGCCCAGAATTGTTTTTTTTTTTTGCTGTATTTTTAATATCCACTGAAAAGTCTGAAACCTACATTAAAGTTAACCTTCCAGAAGTCGTCAAAATGCTTATTTGTGGAAGCAAAAATGCTATTCAAATATTGCTTTCATCACCATCATGAATCTTTACACGAACATGGCCTTGCGCCAGGAGCATAATGTGACAATCATTGTTTTCTCAATATTATTAAAAGTAATTTTGAGAGGCAGACAGCATGATGATGAAGTGGGTGGTGCTGTAGCCTCCACAGCTGGAAGATTGTGGGTTTGAATCTGGCCCGAGGCCTTTCTGGGTGGAGTTTGCATGTTTCTCCCTTTGTTTGCCCGAGTTTCCTCAGGGTCCTCCGGTTTCATCCCTCATCCCAAAATCAGCAGATAAGGGTCATTTGAGACTGAATTATTGGTTGGTATGACTGTGTGTGAGTGAATGGTGTGTGTGCACCCTGCGGTGGATTGGCCAGCTTTCTGGGGTGTGTACCTGCCTTTCGCCCGTATCTGGCTGGGACAGGCTTCAGCTCCCTCACGACCCTGATATGGAACAATTGGTCCATATAGTGGATGGAATTTAGAAGAGTGATTAAATACAGAAAATACTCCCCATGACAATAAACAGCTGGCTCAGTTTAACATAAATTTTGGGAAATGAAAATACAGCTCCAGTGTTTTGCAATAGAAGGCTGCCAGTCTAAAATGAAAAAATAAGCAATTTGAATTATTGGCTTCCTGGTTGATTGCCAAATGGGGTTTTATAATGTCAGAAAATAGCCCAGAGAAAACACGGATACATTTTGACGCATGAATTTCCGATGCAATACAATTTCCTGTGTATTATATGTAAGCTGCTCTTTCTCGTCACTCGAGACTCTGAGGAGATCAGTGACACAATCGGACAGTGATGTGTCCTCGGCTGCCCTAGACGCTTCAGCTCCGTACACTGATGAGGGTGTCAGACTCATGTCTCCCTGATGAACAGGCGAACAGACAATGTCAGGTGACCCTGCCCCTGTTTAGGTGCTTTTCTGCGAGCAAAGCAAAGTAGCAAAGGAGCAAAGCATTTCTTGTTTATTTTTCATGTTTAGATCATTTGGTTTCCATGCCATGTTTTCAAATCCATGCTTTTTTTTTTTTTTTTTTTTCTATCCCGCCACCACCCCCCCACTTTGGAGGACAACTTTATTCATTTAATCAGTTATATAATTAAGTATGAATCCTCCTACCATCACCCAACAAAACACACACCCATGAAAAACAAAAAATAAAATAAAATAAAATAAAAAAAAACTAAAATAAAATACAATACAATAAGGATTACATTCACAGAGTTTTATATTTTTGGCATTTGTAACTATTAGCTCATCCATTCCATCTCTTTGTTATTCCCAACCTTCAGCCTCCCGAATTTTATCCCATCTTTTGGCATAAATTACAAAACCCGTCTCATAGGCCATCGCACACTCAATTCTACTGTAATACATGACAAAATTCTTGAATCTCTCAAGTCTTAACTCCCCAACAGATGTCAACCTGAAAATAAATATTTTTGCAAGATATTCAATTATATTACATATTTGATGTTTTTCTTTAGTTACATCACCCAGTAATACCTTAAATAAATCTAGTTGTATACTATTATACTGAGATATCCAATTTTGCACCTTTATCCAAAAAAGGGCTGTTACAGGACAGTACCAAAACAAATGGACTACTGACTCCGCTTCCTCTTGACAGAATCGACAGAGGGGTGACGGCTCAATTCCCCAGATATTTAGCATCTTTTTTGTTGCTAGAAACTTATATATTAGCTTATATTGAAAATATCTTATCTTCGGATCAAGTGATGTATTGTAAAGAATTTTGAAGACTTTATTCCATGGAACTGGTGTGTCTAACAAGTTTTCCCAACTATCTAGAATTCTATATGGTGTCGCAACTAAATTCTTTATTCTTAAGTAAAATGTGTATATATGTTTATTAATCTTTATTTTCTTTAACCATTGTACCATTTTCATTTGAGGCAGACAGACTAGATGTCCTCCTGGTCTTTTAATAATTTTTGATTTCCAAGTATTTGGTAAAGCTCCAATAAGTTGATTATATTGTTGCAGTGTGCAGACAGTTCCATAAAAACGAGTTAATTGTCTGTAGGACATAATTTTATTTTCCTCATTCACTATATCCTTTAAAAAAATAATTCCGTTATCGAACATGCGTTTCCAGAAAATCATTTTTCTATCAACAAGTATATTGGAATTTAACCATATTATTTGTTGTAGAACTTGTTCTGTATTTTCTGGTGGATGAAACTGAAATTGCAACCAACTCTGTAGAGCTTCTTCCAGAAAGGTGGAAACACTAAAAAACATGTCAGTAATTAACTTAATATGCACAGGTTTAATCTGCAGGAATGGGAAGAATCCTTTTTCAAACATAGGATGGACACTTTTAAGTAACTTACTGGAAAACCAGTTTGAATTGAAATAAAATTTTGGAATAAGGGAGGCCTTCAGTGAAAGATTTAAAGCTTTTAAATTTAATAATTTTAGGCCACCAGATACATAATCATTGTAGAAATACACACGTTTAATTTTATCAGGTTTGTCATTCCATATAAATTTAAATATCTTCTGTTCATAAATTTTGAAAAATGATTCTTTAGGAGTTGGTAATGCCATGAATAAATATGTAAACTGGGATACAATTAATGAATTAATCAGAGTTATTTTGCCATAAATGGTCAAATGTTTCCCTTTCCATGGGAGAAGAATTTTTTCAATTTTACTCAGTTTATTATTGAAATTAACCGTTGAAATTTCACTAATATTTTCTGGAATGTGTATACCGAGAACATTGACCGGTCCATCTGTCCAGTGAAGTGGTAGATTGCATGGATGAGTGAAATTTTTATTTTTCAAGGAACCAAGTCTCAGTATTTGACATTTTTCGTAATTAGGGTTCAGCCCAGATTGTTTTGAGTATTCATCCAGGTCTTTTGTAAGACACTGAAGTGTTTCATAATCAGAATTCAGTAAAAAAATGGTATCATCGGCATACATTGAAATTTTTGTATTTAGATCTTGCATTTCTAGACCTTTGATATTATTGTTTGCTCGTATTTTTATAGCAAGTACTTCTATTGCCATTATAAACAGATACGGTGATAACGGGCAGCCCTGTTTTACTCCCCGAGAGAGTATAATGGGGTTTGAGAGATAACCATTATTTATAATTTTGGAGACGGAGTTATGATACATTACTTTAACCCACTGTATTAAAGATTTACCAAAGTTAAAAAATTCTAAACATTGGTAGATGAAATCCCATCTGATTTTATCAAAGGCTTTCTCAAGGTTTGCTATGATAATCAAACCTGGTTTCTTTATTTTATCATAATATTCTATAATTTCAAGTAATTGTCTTATATTATTTGAAATATTTCTACCTTGTATAAAACCAGACTGGTCATGATGTATAATATCATGCAGGACATTCTTTATACGCAATGCTATACATTTTGCTAATATTTTCGCATCATAGCACTGAAGAGTGAGTGGCCTCCAGTTTTTTAAGTGGACCGGATCTTTATAGTGGCCGCTAGCTTCTTGTTTTAAGAGCAGAGAAATTACACTTTCTCGCTGAGTCCCGGTGAGAATACCTTGATCATATGAAAAATTAAAACATGTGAGCAGGGGGTTTTTAATCTGTTCATAAAACGTTTGATAGACTTCTATTGGGATACCATCTAACCCTGGCGATTTCCCCCGCTGAAAGGACATGATTGAATTGTAAAGCTCAGTTTCTGTAATTAGCCCCTCGCATGTTGCTTTCTGTTCCTCTGATAATTTAACTTGATTTTGAGGGAAAAATGAATTACTATCAGTATTACATAGTGAAACAGCTGATAACTGGGGGGCTGATAACTTCCTCATTCAGAATATCTGTAGGAGAGATGAGAATCGTCCCATCAATCCTTTTTCATTTCTGTATATTTTTCTTTGCTGTATTTCTATATTGGAGGCTTAAAAATAGTTTATTGCATTTCTCTCCCTTCTCCATCCATTTTGCTTTATTATTATAGTGCATTATAGTTGACCTGTCACAAATTAATTGTTCCAATTCTTTTTGCTTTCGGTCCAATTTGTCAGTTACATCGCAAGTTGCTTGTGAGCTATCCAGTATTGATGTGAGAATCTCAATTTCTTTTTTAAGATTTTGTTCTTTTAATCTTAAAAGTTTTTGTCTTCGTGAAGCAAACTGAATTGCGTGGCCTCTAAAAACACATTTAAAAGTATCCCACACAATATGTGGGTCTGCTGATCCTATGTTGTGTGTAAAAAAAATCTGTAATAAATTCTTTTGTACGCTCTACAAATGTCTGGTCCTCCAGTAACTTTTGATTAAATTTCCAATAGCCCCGTCCTCGTGGATATTCATGTAAAACCAAATGTAGCGATATAAGTTGGTGATCAGATTTAAATTTGTCTTCAATTATTGCCTTTTTTATTTTAGGTAACAAAGAAAAGGAAACAAGAAAATAGTCTATTCGGCTTGCCTGGTTCTGTCTTCTCCAGGTATATTTACGTAATTCCGGATTCCTTAATCTCCAAACATCAACCAGATCCATTGTATTCATTATTGATGTGATTTCTGCTGAAGCATGTGGGTGATTATTAGTTGAATTATTTCCCTTACGATCTATTAAATTATTCTGTACTGTATTGAAGTCTCCAACCATTATGAGGTATTTACTTGTGAATTTTGAAGATTTTATGATATTGTAAATTGATTCAAAAAAATGTGGCTCATCGTTATTTGGACCATATAAATTAACTAAACATATTTGTTTATCCTCAATGGTCATATTTAAAATGATCCACCTTGCTTGAGGGTCTGATTCTAAAGCTTGAAGAGTATAATTAAAGTTGTTTTTAAACATGATCATGACTCCCCTTGAATTTCTTAAACCATGTGCATATAATATTTGTCCACCCCATTCCTCCATCCATGTAGTTTCATCTGTTATTACCGAATGAGTTTCTTGAATACAAAAGATAGTGTGGTCTTTCTCTTTTAACCACGTAAATATTTGATGTCTTTTCTTCTTATCAGCGAGGCCATTAGAGTTATAGCTGGCAATAGTGATTTCATCTATTCCCATTTTTTACAGGCTAAGATTTTAGGATTAATGGAGTAGGATTTTGGATGGTCAAATATTCCAGCAAAGTGCTTTCTGGGCATAATGGAAGAGCTAATCGGAAAATAAAAAATGTTGTCAATGCAGGCGCCATGCCTGTAAAAATTTGTACGGCAGTTGAAAAACATAAACAAAGAAAATAACACAGTCAAGTGAAAAAAAATCACAAACACAAACAGAACGACTAGCTGACAAAGACAAACCGAAAACATAACAACATATAAAACACTCTTTGTCCCACACCCCATCTCTTGGGTCAAACTACCATTGCGTCCCATAGGATTATAATTGTCACAAGGAAAAATTAGGGAAAAAAAAAAAAAAAGTTAATAATAATAATAATAACAACAACAATAAAAACAAAATAACCACAACAAAAAAAAGAGTCAAGAAAAAAAAAAAGAATACTATAGCAAGAAGAAGAAAAGGATGCAAATACCATAATGGCAACTACAATGACAAGCTATAGGCTAATTACCACGACTCATTCAATCATCATCATTCCTATAGCAGCAAAAATCGCAATGAAAGAAGATTGACATCGCGCCTCAGCATTTGAGCTAATACAGCCAAGGCGTAATAGCTGCGTCCCTAAATAGCTGATTATTTATGTGCAACCTGTCAACTGACAGGCGTACTTTGAGTTTTTTGTCTCGGTTCTCTTTCATAACAGGAAAAAGCTTCCTTCTCCTCTCCATTATTTCCGCCGGGAATTGGTCATTTATAGAAAAAGGTTTGCCTTTCAGCTCTTTACCTCGATCCAATACGGTTATCTTATTTTTAAAGTACGTGAATTTGGCTACAATTGGACGAGGTCTGCCAGTAACCATTTTCCCGAAACGATGGACTCTCTCAAGGTGAATCTCGGATACTTCCCCATCTGACATCGCAAGTTCTTCCCTAAAAAATCGTCGGACTTTGCTTTCGGTGTCGGCATAACTTTCCTTCTCGTCCTCTTTTAAACCCGTGAGTACCATATTATTTCTCATACTCCGACATTTTAAATCGAGGAGCTCATTTTTTATTAGTCGGTTTTCTTTTTTCAAATTTTCCGTTGCGTTTGTCAGCGAATCTACCGTGGCCTTTAAAGTTTTATTTTCTTTTTGTAGTTCTTGAATTAATTCATTATTCAAGCCAACCGCATTTTTCAGATGGATAATGTCTTTGCTCATCAGAGCAAGATCACTTACAACTTTTTCTAACAATTTCAGCTTTGACAATTTCACGTTGATTTCCTCCATAACCATAGTACTCACGGTACCGCTGCTGGACTCTGCCATATCGGAGTCACTTGAACCAAGATGTGATCTGGTCCTCTTCGATTCCGGCTGATAAGGCATCTTATCGTAATATTTATCTAAAAATTCCTCCAAACGGGCGATTTTATCCAGCTTGGGAATTTATTGCACCGAATTGTTTAATTTGTTCGGGACGTTCCAGAACAAGCAGGCTCTCACATGAGCCTCAGGATGACAGCCATCTTCTTCCGGTTCATTTCCATGCTTTGCACTTTGTCTGCCCTGTCTTGTCATGTGTGTATCTTTGCTCACGGTCCCTTGTCTTGTGTGCCACTCATTCGGGTGATTTATTGGTTTCTGGGTTTCAATCTTCTTTCATTATCTCGTGTTCTTCCTTCCTCTCTCTTTTACTATCTACTAACCATACTAACAGTTTGTTGTTTTCGATAATAACTAAGCCTCATTAACATTGTATATTTTTACTAACTTTCTAACATGCACTTGGGATTGTATAGCTGCACATACTAATTGACTAACAATCTCTCAGCAGTCGCTCAATTCTAATCTCCGCCTCCTTGCCTATCCCTAATTATCTCTGCTGCAAGTTTCTGTGCATTTCCACTTATACTCTGTGCTTTCCTTTTCTTTTATCTAGGCACTTTAGTACTCCTTAACTGGAGCTGTTTTGTACTTAGGTTTGTCTTGTGATCCCTGTCTGCGTTTTGGCTTCAGCCAAATTCATGTAATTAGTTTATTCCTCATGTGTCTCTCCCTGATCATTGTTACCATTGATTGCACCTGTTCTCCCTGGTCACGCGTTTACCCCGGATGTGTATATAAGATGTCTGTTTGGTTCACACTCTTGTCAGATCGTTCTCCCTAGTTTTCTTGTGCTACGTTTCTCGCCTCGATTTCTCAGTGTTTATCTTTCTGACTGGATTGCCTGACTTTTGATTTTTGCCTCTGTGTTTTTGGATTACTGTTGCCTCTGTGTGTTTTGACCATTTTTCTGCCCGACTACGAGATCTGTTTGCTGCCCTGGTAACGATTCGGATTACGTCCTGTGGATTCTGGCTTGTCTCTCTGATAGTACTATTCCTGTGTACCAGACCCATTTCTGTCCGACTACGATTACTGTGATTGCTCCCCTGGTTTTTGATACTATTTTGCCCAACTGGATTTCGACTTTTGGATTGTGGACTTTGTACTGTTTTTCGCCCTGCGGGGGTCACCCCCCTTTACCAATAAACACTAGCTCTACTGCATTTCCTGGTTCTCGCATCTGGTTCCTGATCGCACCATTACAACATTCTCAACAATTCTAATGATTTACTCAGAGCAAAGCAACAATGAAAAACAAAGCAATCTATGGTTTGAAATGAACTCACTAAAAGGTCGGACATTTAACAGGTCAGCAATGCAGCAGTGTGGAGTAAATGTCCGCGATTTCCAGACAAATTTGCGTACGGAAGTTTTACAACCGGATCAACAGAAAGGTCCAGAACATTAAAACCAGAAAGCAAAGAAAACACAGCTTAAGGTATGCAGTAATCACATTCGCACATCAACAATTAGCATGGAAAAGCGCGTTTTATATTCTAGCTAATTCTCTGCCCAGATGCAAATGCCTTACTTGGGATCACTACCGAGTGAGTGACGGTGTCTGAGGGAAGGCGACGGCGGCAGCTCTTTGTCTCCTTAGGCTCATCAGCTGACAGGAAACGGTGTCTGCTTTTCCAGGCACAACGATGCACGAGAAAACACAACGTTCGTCGACTTGCTGATCTCAAAATGGCAAAAAGGGGAAAAAAAGTGAAGCTGGTCGCCGACTCCTTTCTTCCAAAAAGTTAAAGTTGGGGAAAAAAGAAATTCCACTGTCGTCTCGCAGAATAAATTCTTTTTAACCGGTTATTGAATAGATACGCCTATAGGCAACTTGATTAATTATGTAGCAGAACGTAGTTCATCTTTATCTCCACCGTGGCGAACTGGAGAGGACCTAAAACTGTGGTCTTTGTTCTGTTCCTACGAGACTTTTCATTCAGGTGCATGTGCACCTTGGGTGGCAGCATCGAAACGCGTCAGTTTTTTTCTCCGCCTTGCGCTATTAAAAGGCTTTTTGGTGTCCGTGAGCTCCAGTTTTTTCGGCTTTGACCAGGAATGTAATACCTGTTCTAGTTTTAGTAGATATTATTTACAATAATCATGAAGGGTGCCTGTAATTGTAATACCTTGATTTGGAGGAAACTGATTTTTAATTAAATCAGAAAATTATTTTGGTTGATTGGAACATTAATATACAGTGTTTCTCACTTGTTGCTTGTCAAAGTTTCTCTAAATATATATTTTTAGGATTTCAGGTACTGTTTGTGCATAGCCAGTCAGGGGTGCCAGTAATTTTGGAGCCCACTTTCAGAGTTGATGTGGTTTCAGTGAACCAGCAGATACAGCGTATCCATGTGAGACTGTCCTACAAAATGAACAAAAATGCTTGATCTGATTTCAAACCTACTGAGGGAAAACTTTAGAGAAACGTTCGAGTGCAAGGGGTTAACTCCTGCCCGGGGGCCTCATTTATGAAATGATAAGTAGCTCTGTATTAAAAGTGTGTGAGGGTAGAAAGAGCAGGAAATAGCATACACTCTGCAAAAACCAACTTTACCATAATAATAATTATACATTTTATTTACAATGCGCCTTTCAAGAAACCCAAGGTCACAGTACAGAGAAGTGCCATAAGCAAATGAAGGAACATAAGACATCCATATAGAATAAAAGTAAATAAACAATATATGACAATACAATAGATAATGTGGGAAAAAAGAAGCCACTAGATGGCAGTAATGACATTTTTCTTTGTTCAGCCAGTCTGGAGCTAGGTTTTGGGCATGTCCAGGGCATGTTTGAAAGGGGAAAGTCCCAGAGAATTGAAAAAAGTCTGGAAGGTGAGAGGGGGCTGGAAAAGAGTATATAAGGAGAGAAATTGAGAGAGTAAAGTAGTGGGAGAAATTGACAGGAGAAATAGTGGAAGGATACATGTGACCAGACCTGTCACTCTTTACAAGACCTGTGAAGCTCCTTTTGTGGATTTTTGCCTGTGTTGGAGCATTTTCCTGTCCTAGAACATCGCAAAGCAACCCCACCATAGGGATTGTAGATATATCATTTATTTTTTATATGTCAATCTTGGTCAGTGCTTTTGTTTTTTAAATCTGTTTAAGTTTTACAATTTTGTCTGTCATCCCTTGCTGTCCGATAGGTCATAACAAACTTGGGCCATAACAAGTAAAATAAGAAGCGATGAAGAAGGCAGCTCGGAGAGAGGATGAAGAAGGCAGCTCGGAGAGAGGATGAAGAAGGCAGCTCGGAGAGAGGATGAACGGGGGGCCGGGGGAGGGCCAGATCAGGAATGGGGGGAGGGGCTATGTGTGCGCAGTTTTGAACTGGTGAGTCCTGAGTTGTGCTTTGAATGTGGAAATGGATTTCCAGGGTTTGAGGTGCGAGGGGAAGAAGTTCCAGCAGTGAGGGACACAGAGACTAAAAGAACGAGCTCCAGCATGTTCCATCAGCTCCAATATGCAAAAAAAAATCAGGAAAGAGGGAAATAGTTTTTCCCAGCACTGTAGCTCAGTCTGAATCTACAGTGTAAATCATAACATCTTTGGAAGTGCACACAAGAAAAAGCTTCAGAACCTGCCCTGTTACCTCCCACAATTACCATAAATGGCCGATGCTAATTACCTCATGAATGAAAGCGCTGAAGGTGCTGATGCCACGGTGCTTACAGCAGTGACAACTATGTCCCTTAATGAAACTATAAAATTGGGTGTGGTCATGTCAGAGTGCCCACCAGTGGCAGTCTGATGAATGTTAATGTACAGGTATGGAGGGAAACACCTTTCACACTATTCAGGGTCTATTTAACACTGAGCAATAATTAGCGCAATTCAGACTCTGTGGGAACAACAGTAGGTTTTTGGAGGGAAGTACCTTCCAAACTAAGAGGTCGCGTTAACCAAATATTTTCTGTCATTGATGGATTTTTTTTTAACAGTGACGGAACATTTTAAAGGCCGTCCGTCATTTTGACAGAATGTAATTCACACCCCTGGCCAATTGGTGGTGGGTGTCATATTGTGTTGAGTATTGTCTTTGATCTGTATGATCCTGTATTCCTCATATTTTTGTAATATGATCATTTGCAAAATATGCTGCTCTGCTGCCGGTAGACGATTGGTCATATGCTACAAACACCGTCTCTATTATGTGAACACGCAGATATCTAGGTGAGGAAAGCCCCGGTTGACATAACGAGTTGATAAGCAACTTCGGAGGACCGCTTGGGGAGACTACGGTTGTTAGGCTAAGTGAACCCCAGCAATAACTGAAAGCATTGTTCATTTGCACACTGTTACTGTGTGGGGGGAGAAATCATTTGAGATGTTTTCTAAAGTTCAAACAGCAGTAAGTTTGAAAATCCATGCAGTACTGTTTTTAACACAGTTTTGCCATCAGCACTAGCCATTGCAGTGATATAAATCAGTCACAAGTTTTAAAGCGATACACTGTGAAGAGCTTTTTCTTCGTTGAAGTCCTGATCGTTCGCAGCAGCCATTGTGGTAATCAAATAGTCCTATAACTCGAAAACAAAGCTCTATCTCAAAAATCTGGCAAATTTAAATCCAAGATATCATGGCATTTAACCCATAGAGCCATATTGTTGGACTTGATTTTGACCGGTGTAGCAGCTATCCCAGTAACAGACAGAATAACTGAATGAATGACACACAAACAAACTACCTTATACCTCACTTGCGCATGCGCACCGAGGCAAAATAAATGAATAATGTGTATACCGTTTATTCTTCAGTGAGACAATGGCAATGCCTTCATGAAGAAGAATGATCATTTTCAGATTTTTCAGAGAGGGATACTGCAGAAATCAAGAACCGGAAAGATGTGCTCTTTGATGGCCCCAGCAGTGATGTCACTAATAAGAGGAGATATTTAAAGTGACAATGTCACCGCAGCCCTTAAATTTGGACATTTTAACTAATCGCTTGGTGACCAAAATAAAAAGTAAGAGTCTGACCTCAAAGTGAGGAACTGTAATTAGAGAGCTTATAATCTGTGATCTGTAAGTCTCGCTCAGGGACAGAGGTGCATTCACCTGGCCCCATCTGCATCTCTAGTGCACCAATCACACCTCCTCACTGACCCTGATAGCTGGAATTACTCGGTAAAAGTAGGGGTTTCCCATAGAAATATAGTCTCAGGAATCTGTAGTGTTGTGTTAAAGCTCTGGCTATGCAATTATGTAAATTTTAAAAGCCTCATCGCCAGATACGCGCCAAAACAACCCAAAAACTATTGACTGTCACCGTGTGTTTGCACTCGCCACCTGCTGTAATTTCATTTCTTGCTTCTTCCTGTTTTTAATAGCAACCTGCAGCCTCTTTCACTCGCCTGACTTGTTTGTACGCCTCAGATATCACTGACATACGCCCACCATGTCGTCTGTACTCGACACGTTATGCCTTCGCCCCACACAGTGGGTGGGAGGTCTCCCAGTCGTCTGTCCGTCCGTCATCCATCCATCACACAAAGTTTGCGTGTGTTATATCTACTGACAGAGGGGATGGATTTTGATCAAATCAGGTACACTACCTCTCCATAGGGGGTAAATTTTATTTAGTTTTTCAACCTCTCAGGTGTATGAATCTGTGGCAGACACAGGGACACATTAACACAACCTTGATCATAACGAAGCTCATTGAAACTCTATATGAATAAATTATTCCTTGTTCAGTCTGCTTTCTTTCTATTTCAGTGGGCTTATTCTCTGCACTTATTGTACTTCGCTTGGGAAAAAAAGATTCACCAAATGTGATGTAACAACTCAGTTTCTTTTTCACTTCACTCTCAGGTGATTTACGTGCAGAAATGTAGCTGAAAGTAAATGTATAAAAATAAAATCAAATTTAAAAAATTAAAGAAATAATAAATCAATAAATTAATAAACAAGGCAATCAGAGATAGCAGACCTGGCCCCAGCCATGAGCTGACAGACAGGAATGACAGACAGAGTGAGTGACAGACACACACACACACACACACACACACACAGACACGATCATACATACAGCAAAAACGTTCACAGAAATTTTACGTAATGTTCATTCTGTAAAAATAATACAAACACAACCTAAGCAGACATAGAAAACAATATAATACACGACAATCCAGGCTCCTCAGGCATCAAGCAAATAGGCCTACGAGCCGCAGCGGCCTCCATTTTAATACGAAGAGCGGTGAACTGCGCTGGTCCCCGAGGCATGGCGTGGTTTATCCCGAGCAGCTAGATAGCTAGCTAACTCTCCTTGTAAAATAAGTCAAATTCATTCATACTGCACAAATGACCACAAAAATGCTTAGCTGCGTCCAGCTAGGTAAAACAAAATGCTAACTCGACACAGAAGACGATAGAACACGTTATACCATCTTTAAAAAAATATATAAAATATCGGTGATTTCAGCCAGCCCAGGTGGCTGGAAAGCGGAGCCCGTGTGCTATGTGCAATTCCATGCAAGATCCATGTCAACGCGATCACTTTGTCCGCCAACGAAAAACAGGCAGTATGCAGCGAAAGTATGCGGAATAATGCAACGCAAATAGAAATAAAAGCACAAATTCAATCGTAACATCACAACCGACAAATGTCATACAATTAGGAAACATAATTATTTAATGCAAACTAGCATACTGTTTTATGAAAATGCATCGCGATTATGGTTCGCTGGAGTCCGTGTCACAACACGGAGCTCCATGTAGCTAGCTAGCATGCTAGCTACACACTTATAACGAAATAATTACATATAGCACAAACGTTCACAGAAATTCTACGTAATGTTCATTTCACAAAAATAATACAAAAGTTACCTAAGCAGACATAGAAAACAATATAATACACGACAATCCAGGCTCCTCAGGCATCAAGCAAATTCTCTTTACCCTGTGGGATCAGATTCACCCACATGAGCTGGAAGCAGCAGGATCGCTGTGCTGTGCATCTCTCACGCGCTGGTACGCATCATCACTCGCGGAAACAGGACGCAGGATTGTGATAAATCTGTGACGCCTGCCTTTTATTGTATATTAGTGACATGGGCCATCTGCCCTAATGTAGGAGAAAGCAGATGAACGTTAGCAGCAGAATTATCCTCCAATGAGTGAATAAACCAAATTATGAGTGCAAGATCATCGGGCGTATGTTGACATGCATGTTTGTCTCAAATGAGTAAATCAAACTATCGTAAATGCAGAGGCGTAACAAAAAATTTGGTAAAGTCCCAAAAATGAGAGTAAAACTGAAACTTCTTAATGTTTAAACGTTTGTTACTCCATAAGAACATTTGAAACGTCTTCATGCAATTCAACTGCTTTCAATCCCTCGGTAAAGACAATCATGAGAGTCAAGTGAAGAAATCCACCGTAATGCACGTGAAATGTATTAACATAGTACACAATGACTTAAATTCCGCGAGTGTATTTCTTTAGTGCGCGTAGATAGAATAATTGCTGACTAAGACACAGGAACGTGATGCCACCAAGAGGCGAGACACTCACACCTAAACTCTGCATATGATTTTCGGCCTCGAACTCACTCTCAGCCTGGGCTTGCTTACGCTCCTGCTCATGATTTTATTCGGCATCAATGTTGGTCTCTGAGAACTTTAGCGAGCAGTCACGTGACCATACCTGCTGCACAGACCACGGCTGCGTCTCAGTTTTATTCACTGGGGAAAGTTCCTAATTCCTGAAAACTGATCCGGAAGTGATTTTGGGCCGTAGCAACTATGATAAGAGCCTTTTATAATGCCAATAGAAGCCACTAGATGGCAGTATTGACCTTTCTTATGTTAAGCCCAGACTGTAGCTAGGTTTGGGCATGTCTTGGGCATGTCTGGGACAAGTCCCAGAGAATGAAAAAAAAAGAGGTCTAAATGTGGGAGGGGTTTGCAAAAGAGTATATAAGGAGGAAAATTGAGATAAAATTGAGTAAAGTAGTAGGAGAAATTGCAAGCAGAAAGATACATTTGACCAGACCTGTCACTCTTTTCAAGACCTGTGAAGCTTTTTGTGGATTTTTGCCTGTGTTGGAGCATTTTCCTCACCCGGAACATCACCAAACAACCCAACCAAAGGGACTGTACATATTTCTGTTTTTGTATATAATCAATCTTGGTCATTAGAGTAGATAGTAGATTAGTTAAAAGTGTTTATTTAATTAAATGTGTTTAAGTTTTAAAATTGTGTCTGTCATCCCTTGCTGTCGTAAATGTTATAACAAATTGGGGCCGTAACACTTTGAATTCTTTAAATGTTAAGGTGTCTCAGTTCTTCCTAATTTACTTCCTTTAGCATAGGGTACACAGATGCATCCTTTTCGAAAAGAAAGGAGATAACGCCATTCCACAATTTTGCGCCGCAGCAGTATTTAAAGGGGCAACTATTCATCTGACCAATCGCGTAAAGAAACGGATGGGACCCCATCATATTCACGTTGCCTGCTTTAAGTGCATTCTTATTTTCTTATCAGCGCGGTTGCATTCCTAAGCGGTAGGAATTCCATGTTACACCCTTCCTTTATCTTCATACATTTTCCACATAGATTAAAGAAAAGTGGCGTGGAATTATTCTATAGGATGTAATTTTTGACTACTCGGACATAGCTCAGGATAGCGCTTGTGGCCATAACGTCAACAGACTCCATACAATTAAAGGAGACGTAGTTATGTTCACTGGCAACACACGCTTATTTAGATTGAATCGCAAATCGCCGCTTTTTTGGCGATTATGCAATCGCACTGCTTGACATCGCGATTGCAATTGCGATTAGATTAATCGTACAGCACTAGTTGAAATACATTCAAAATGAGGACAAAAGATTCAAAACCTTTGTGGCAAATAGATTAAATAGAGAAATAACACAAATCAAACAGTGGAAATACATAACTACAAAACAAACCCGGCAGATTGCGCATCTCGTGGGCTGAAGGCCAGTGCACTTCTAAAGTCGCAAACATGGCTAAATGGTCCAGCCTTTCTAAAGGGTAAAAACACCGAATGGCCCAGTCCTGATCTCCTGTTACAAACTTGTGACAAAGATGATGTTGATGCAGAAGTCAAAAAAGATGCTCTCATCATGAATTTGCGAGTCAAATCACGACACAGTCCAACTCACGACGTCATATACTATTACTCACACAGCGGCACAAAACAGGACAAAACATTACCATATCAACAGTTTTGAATCAAGGCACAAAGTGTGCAAAGCTACACCAAACAACCGACTCACATTCAAATCACATTTCATTTTCACTCCAGTATTAATTGCAGGCTAAACATTCATTGTGTAATTCAAATAAACTATTTCATCAAGGTATCAATGACTGCAATCATTAAACTGAATCTTGTATGTTCTATTCTAATCACTGCATCTTTACTAAACATAAAACTGCATTCACTAGTGTCGGCTATAATAGTAGGCTATCTTTAAGTCTTTACCAAAACTGTATACTCTCCTTTGTTATCAGTGGCGGTTTTTCGCGGAGGCCAAGGGAAGCCTGGCTTCCCCAAAATTATTGCAAGAAAGACAAAATATAAATAAGCTTCACCACAATGTATTTTTTATTGTTGTCATTTCCTTGTCAAAACACTACATCAGCGCACTTCTGCTTTGGCTGAGCGTGAGGAGCAAAACAGCGCCCCCTCCTGTCAAGCTCTGATTGTGTCTTACACTTCGTGTCTCATGCCCTCCGCCCTGTCTGTCAGTTCGGAGGCCAGCTTCACTTGGCCTCCCGTAGAAAAAAAAAACAGCCCTTATTAGCCAATCAGATTGAAGCAAGGCTCATCGCTTAATGATCGATGCATCATTAAAAAAAATGAGGGAGGCCAGATCAAATCTGGCTTCCAACCAATCACAAACTGTTACGGAAAATACACGCACTGATTCAACTGTCCCGCCAGGCACCAGCTCGCCCACACAGAAAGTATAGCCATGAAGTCAGAGAATGGATGGTGACAGGGACCTTGAGTTTCTTGTAAAAAATGACTTCACAAAACTTCCTTTTGAGGTTCAACTAAAAGTCAAGCGGGACGGTAGGCCGACTCCAAAGCTCAGTTTAACTAAGGGCAGAGCTGATGGAAAAGTTCGCTCTTTTTGTGAAGCTAACTATGCTAGAAACGAGTGGCTAACAGGAAGTGCCGAGCTTAACCGGCTTTTCTGCTGGCCCGCCGTGGCCTTTCTGATCACCGGGTTGTTGTCACATTTTTCTTATGTGATGCATAAAATGTGGTGTTTTATTCTTTATTATTCTTGTCGTGTCAAGTGGATTTCAGAGCATGATGGCTAAGCTGTACTGTTTTTACCCCTCAGCCCTCAAGGCTGACGGGGTATTGCTATCCTTCGTGCGGTTGGGCGGGCGTCTCCAAAAACTTCAACATCGGGCTGAGGGGTAATCCGTGCATTGCACGCCTAATTTTTTATTCTCTCAATCCTAACCGAGACTGCATTCAGGTCCACTGACATCAGCTGCACTATCAGCTGACAGCTGTAAGGTTTACAGTTGATAGCGCTGCAGCACGTTTATAACAGTGTGAACACGCATGGTAATTTAGTTACTACCAGTCTCGGTCTGGATATTGGGCTGGCGAAGACCTGTGGAAATTCCGTCCGCTAGCCTAGCCACCTACTAGTACAGCCCACCCTCTTCAACAGCAGTTACCACGATAGCACAGAATACGGTACAGAACGCGTTTAATTGTTAATCTCGCAATGTCATTGAGCAACAACAGTAAACATTTGCCAGGCCTGGACTTATCTCTTCCCCACCCCAAGTTGTGCACATTCGTTGCCCGGGAGGCTCCGTTCGTCTTAGCTGTCGCCGATGACTTGTTGCTCGGTAGTCGTAATGTTCTGGCCGCCGGAGAACCACACTCGACAGCCGAAGCCCGCGACGCAGTATGCCTCGTCTTCTTCTCGATTACCTCGTATTTCTCTCCTTTTACCATAATCCACAATGCCGATCACATCATAACTCCCGCTGATGTTATTCTCTCTCCTCTTTTTTTCACCAGCCCCCCACCGCTTATTTCCGGTTCCTCCTCCCTTTTTACTCCCCCCGACAACCTTTTCTATTATTTCTTTTTCAAAATCGGTCCCCCGCCGTTACATCTCCTCCCCCCTTAGAACCGACACTAGTCGGTCAACAGTGCCCAGACAAAACACATCCCAAAACAATGTGAACTTCAGAACACCACAAAATATTTTCATTATCAATGAACATGTCAAACATTCTCAACACGGTAGCGCATCATTACCCAAGCACATCAAAATTTTGCCCCACATTTATGAAAATTGGCATAGTTCACCCTGGGTCTGTTTCTACCTGCCCTACGAGACTCCTGAGCAGCTTCAGCTATTACCCCCTGACCACCCTCCTGGTTCTCCAGCATTGGGCCATCCCCTTGAGCACAATCCGAAACGAGCTCAGGCTCGTCTGCTGTAGTGAGCGCCCTACTATGAAATGGCCTGAGGTGGCTAATGTGGTGCACTCCTAAATCCTTCCCTGTGACCTGGTCAGCCAGTCTATAGGACACTGCAGACCTTGTCTCCACCACCTCGAAGGGGCCCTCCCAGCTTGGTGCTAGCTTTGCCATAAAATGATCCTGCTTACTTGACAGAGGGTGAGTTCTAAGCAGCACCTTGTCACCCACTGTAAAGGAGCAGTCCCTCCTATGTTTGTCATACTGGAGCTTCTGGTCAGCCTGCGCCCTAGCCATGCTCTGCGCCGCCAGCAGGCTGAAGTCTTCCAGCTGCTCCCTGAGGCATTCTTCATAACTCAACTCATCCACCACCGCTGCCCTCCTCTGCCCAAACAGCTCATTGTCCAAGGGCAGCCAAAGCTCTCTGCCAAGGTTAAGGGCTGCAGGGCTGAACCCTGTGGACTCATGCACAGCCGATCTTAGGGCCATAGCCAGTCTGGGTAGATAAAGGTCCCAGTTGCGATGATCGCTGGCGATGAAGGCACGTATCATTGTCTTCACATTGCGATTCACTCGTTCTGTGTAGTTGCACTGCGGGTGATACGGGGAGGTGTGAAGACACTGGATTCCCCAAGCCATGCAATATGAGGTCCACTGAGTCGAAGTGAACTGCGGCCCGTTATCCGTTAGCAGCTGCTTCGGGACCCCCCACCTGCAGATCACCTCTGCCTCCACCCGCTTCCACACGCTCTCCGAGGTCGCCTTTCTCAATGGGAAGAGTTCAATCCATTTTGAGAACTGATCCGTCACCACGAGGAGGTACTTGTTACCATATCGGCTGCATGGAAAGGGGCCCATGAGGTCAAGTGCCACTTGGACCCAGCGTCCGCTAGCCAGATTACTCACCAACAGGCCTGCTGGCTTCTGATTGTCCGCTTTGATCATCTGACACACTGGACAGGACTTCACATATGCATCCACCTCTTTTCTCATTCCCCTCCAGGTGAATCTTAGATGGACCCGATGCCAGGTCTTTGTGCGGCCCAAATGGCCTGCGACAGTGCTATCATGACAGAACTGAAGCACCTTTACACGCAGGCTCACTGGTACGGCCACCCTGCCGGCCGGCTTTTCAGAGTGGTCCACCACCAGTCCATCCTGGATTACGTACCCTTTAGCCGCCCGCATGACTTTTATCCTTGCCTTTGCATTATGAGGGAGTGCTCCTGTTGCCAAGTACTGGAAGATCGGGCCCAATTCCTCATCCTGCCTTTGCGCATCTTGTAATTCACCTCTCTGGAAGGGGATCAGCTCATCATTTGGTTTGGTGGAGTGCACCTGGGCCGTCACCATGGCAACCGAGTGAGGGGGGACCATCCGGTCGTACTCTTCAAGGGGCACTGCGTCTGACCCATTTGGTTCAGAGGGTGTTCTGGAGAGGGCATCAGCCATCTGATTATTTGCTCCACTGCAGTGCTCCACTTCGAAGTCGAATTCCTGCAGCAGGATAGCCCAACGTGCTAGCTTGCTGTTGCTGTCTTTGATTGTCTGAAGCCATCTTAGGGAGTTATGGTCAGTGATTAGTTTAAAGCATTTGCTCTCAAGATAAGGTCGAAATTTTTTAATGGCCCACACTACCGCCAGGCACTCCCGCTCAGTCGTGTGGTACATTCGCTCAGTCTGACTCAAAGCACGGCTAGCAAATGCGACAATTTTCTTTGCCTCATCCTCCACCTGAAAAAGAACAGCGCCCACGCCCACATCACTCGCATCTGTTTGCAGCACAAACTGGTTGGCAAAGTTCGGGTAATGGAGTAGCTTAACAGCTCCCAGAGCCTCTTTTAGCGTTGTGAAGGCTGCATCTGTCTCCTTTGTCCAGGACCAAGTCGAGTCCCTCCGTCTCAAGCGGTTCAGGGGCTCGGCAGCATCACTGAAGTTCTCCACAAAGGGCCCGTACCAGTTACACATCCCAATGAACCGCTGAATATCCTTCACGTTTCGTGGTTTGGGGTACGACTGGATGGCTTCCACGGTGGCGGGGTCAGGGCTGATGCCCTCACGCCCTACAATGTGCCCGAGGAACTTCATAGACGCCCTGCCAAAAACACATTTCTCTGGTTTACACGTAAGGCCATGTGCTTGCAGGCGCTCAAATACTTGACGCAGATGCAGTAGATGGTCCTTGAAAGAACGAGAGAAGACTATAATGTCATCTAGATAAGCTATACAGCTCTTGAACAGCAGGCCCCGTAGCACCACATTCATTAGCCGCTGAAACGATGACGGCGCCCCCTTCAGGCCGAAAGCCATCACCCTGAACTGGTAGAGCCCCTCAGCGGTGACAAAAGCAGTCTTCTCTCTGTCTTTTTTATCTATTGTGATCTGCCAGTAACCTGAGCGTAAATCCAGAGAGCTGAAAAACTTAGTCCCGTGCAAGCTATCAAAGACATCTCTAATGTTCATCATTGGATATGCGTCTGCGGTGGTGACTGTGTTCAATTTGCGGTAGTCCACACAGAACCTGGGACTTCCGTCCTTTTTTTGAACAATAACAGCCGGTGCCGCCCACGCTGAGGTGGATTCTTCGATCACACCCTCCCTCAACATCTCCTCGATTTGCTCCTTGATGACCTGTTTCTTCACGGGTGAATAATTATAAGGTCGGCAGCGCACAGGAGCTGCAGTGCCAGTGTTAATTGTGTGCACAACTGTTGCAGTGCGTCCGACCTTGCTCCCCAATACTGTGTTGAACTCTTGAAGCAAACTGTCAAGAGCCACTTGCTCTTCTACTGACAAGCAGGCCATGTCCGGGGCCTCATGCTCCCGGACTATTCTTGTTGAGGCAAGGTTAGCCGCTGAAGGCCCTACCGCTGCTCCCATGGTAGCCACTGTCCCTGTGCTAACATCGATTGTCACCCCTAAGGCTTTCATTATGTCCATTCCCAAAATAATATCTACCATAGGCACGTCTCCCATCACTAACACTACACCATCCCAACTGAGGCCACAGAGCCTGATCTTCAGATGGCCTTTGCCCCCAGCCCTACATATCTGTCCGGACGACAAGAGCAATTCAGGCTTGTCTGTCCAGTCCACCTGCTCTGCTGCCCGTGGATCGGAGTTTATGACCTGGGTGGAGACAATGGTATGGGTCGCCCCTGTGTCAAGCATTGCTTTCCATAGCCTCCCTGCTACTTCAACTGGAATTGTTAAAAGGTTGTCTTTTGCCCGGATATCCACCAGAGAGGCATCCTGTGCTAAGAGGTTAGGTGTCGCCCCAGCTTCCCCTATCACAGTCCTCTTAGGGCAGTTATAGCTTATGTGGCCTTTTTCTTTACACACAAAGCACTGGAGAGGCTGACCTGAATTGTCATTGCCTTTTTTTTCTTTTGACATTTCCACCCCTGTTGCTTCCCGCCTCTCTGTGCTTTTCTCGCTACTTGGTCTGTCAGTGCTGCATTCGCACCTGCGGCCGCGCAAGATGAGCTCCTCCAAAGAGGTGGGCATTTGAGCTATCATTAGCCTCCTCAGTTCGGGGCGCAACACATCTACAATGAATTGTACAATCTCGTCTTCCTCTGCTGCGGGGTGTAATTTCTTATATATTTCCCATTTTCGCATTACAAACTGGTCTAAGTCTTCGGAGCTGCCTTGTTGCTTATCAAGTTCCCTTCTTAGCTGATACCTGTTGTTTGCCCTATCAAAATAGGCCAGGAAGCCCCGTCTGAAGTCAGACCAAGAAATAAATGCATCACCCTTGTATTTTTTCCAAATTTTTGCGTGACCTCTCAAAGACCCATCCAAATATTCCAGCCAGTTTGCCTCTGGCACACTTCTGCGTCTAAGTGTATGTTCAAAGCGCTCCAGAAATTGGTGCACATCCTCAGATGGCTTTCCATCAAAATTGGGTAGGGAAAACCCAGCACAAGTGATAATAGTGGGGGGCGCTCCTAGTGTGGCTGTAGGAGAGGGGCTGTGGGGCATGTCCCCGCCCCCTAAAGGTTGTGTAGCAGATAAGGTCACCACAGTTTTTTCCAAATCCTCACATCTTTTCTTCAAACCTGAAATCTCACATGCCATTTCCCTCATTATATTCTTATTATCAGACATCAAATCATCAAACGATGACCTTAGGTCTCTCAGCTCACACCAGTGTTCCTCTAAAATCTGCCCATGCCAAACTAATGTTTCTTTGCATGTGCACTGTGATACCGGCAGGCCCCGGCCCGCTACCTCTACATCTTCCCTCTTAATCTCCCCAAGCTGCTCAGTGAAGGGCTCGTTTCCCTCAGCCATAATGACCACCAGTTGGTGCACGCTTCCACCCCTTGTTATTATTTATTTACTTTTCTTTACAGAATGAGCGATGTTGCACGGCAGCATCCAACGATACAACGCAGTGAAGAACAACAGCAATTCAGTTAACAAGAAGTAAACTGAACAGCTTACATATAAATTACTGCACTAACTTCACCTGGCAGGTTCGAGCAGGTAAAATTACAGAAACCTTTTTTGTTGGGCGCCAGTTATAACAGTGTGAACACGCATGGTAATTTAGTTACTACCAGTCTCGGTCTGGATATTGGGCTGGCGAAGACCTGTGGAAATTCCGTCCGCTAGCCTAGCCACCCACTAGTACAGCCCACCCTCTTCAACAGCAGTTACCACGATAGCACAGAATACGGTACAGAACGCGTTTAATTGTTAATCTCGCAATGTCATTGAGCAACAACAGTAAACATTTGCCAGGCCTGGACTTATCTCTTCCCCACCCCAAGTTGTGCACATTCGTTGCCCGGGAGGCTCCGTTCGTCTTAGCTGTCGCCGATGACTTGTTGCTCGGTAGTCGTAATGTTCAGGCCGCCGGAGAACCACACTCGACAGCCGAAGCCCGCGACGCAGTATGCCTCGTCTTCTTCTCGATTACCTCGTATTTCTCTCCTTTTACCATAATCCACAATGCCCATCACATCATAACTCCCGCTGATGTTATTCTCTCTCCTCTCTCTTTCACCAGCCCCCCACCGCTTATTTCCGGTTCCTCCTCCCTCTTTACTCCCCCCGACAACCTTTTCTATTATTTCTTTTTCAAAATCGGTCCCCCGCCGTTACACGTTTGATATCAATTTTTATATAAACCTTTGTAACTATGTGTTTTATATTTAGTTCATGTAATTCAGACGTTGCGCACGGGTTGTGCATTCATGGTGAGTGTGTTTTAGGATGTATGAATATTGGGCATCCTTGTGATTTGTTAATTTCAGTTGCGAGGCTGCCACATATGACATTGTTACTTCTAATATTGGTGGAAGGGGTTTGCCTGTGTTTCTGTACAATAGTCCACGGCTGTCTTGCAAATGCTTTTGTTGCCAGTTAATTAAATATGAGCCAGAGAGAAGCATTATCCACAAAACGGAACTTCATTAATACTGTCTGTGAAAGCAATGGCTAAAATGTTTTTGTTATATCTAGGTCTTGTCATAATTGCCGTCTGATCGTTATGTGTTAAGCTTTCTGCTGTAATAAAGCCACGAGACGTTTACCAGCTTCGCATGGGCTTCCTCTAACTGATCACATACTACTGTGTGCACGCGCACAGCCCGAAGCGCACATCCACAGCTCTCCCTCGCGCTCTCACTCTCTCACACACGCGGTCCTCTTTTTTTACTGAAATGAATGAGAAGTCGGTAGAATAAAGGTACTGTAACAGTAGGCTAATTTGTTTGTGTGACAGTTGTAGGGTCCTGTCACAAGAAGTGTCTCCTAATAATACGTGAACACTGAATTAAATTTGTTGTTCATTCTGGCTTCCTCGGTAATTTTTGTCACGGGCCGCCACTGTATGTTATCCTCAGTGTCTCATAACCAAAGTTCTCGATGAGCCCAATTCTCTGTTCATACCGAACCCATGTTTTAACGTGAAATAGCTCATATATGCTCATCAAACCTCGATAGCAATCTCCAGAAACCGAGCTGACAGTGCTAGGCTAACCATTATGAATCAACGTTATGCCAATGATGAGCTAGTTAGGTATAAGGCAGCAGCTAACGTCTGCACTAGACTACTTCAATTTACAACCAGAGCTAGCTGGCAGCTGAAAGTTTAAGCAAAGTTGTGACATTTAAATTCCCATGGAAATGGCGACACAGAGGTGAAAACAAACAATAAGGACAGGCAGTCCAGCACTGACCTGAAGACGGGTGGAGAGAATGACGGCGAGAGCAGTCAGCACTGACAGACACCGCTGTGTGTGTGACCTTGTGTTCCGAAGTTCTGATGCCGAATCACAGCCAAAGCCGCGTGAATATTAAGTATCCACGTGCCATTGTGTACTATATGGAGTGAAGTGAATTAAGTAGAAATGAGTTTCAGTTATCATATTAAGTAGTTGTGTGCCTATGCACTTTCTGTTACTGTAGATTCTCTTACTGTAGATTGTGTGGACATGTAGACTTAAAACGTGATATATTTTTTTTATCCCCTGGGGAAAATTATACTGGGGCACTGCAGACCAATACTGGGGCACGTGCCCCAGTAAAATATGTCTGGTTCCGCCGATGACTATATGTAGTGTACATTTATGGAATATGCACTTGAGGTCTGTAATGATTTTTGGGAGAGATATAGGCTATTATTAATAACTACATTACTTTGTTTGTCTTGAAAATCTATTCCCCAGACTACGTTTTATAGGATATCTATGAGACCATCAATTTTTCACACGAGATAAAAACCATGTATGCAGAAGCCTCACTGACAACAAAAAACTGTACGTAACACAATATTTTCCCAACAGAATTTTAAAATTTTCAGCTTATGATGGTGGAGGCCTTGTCAAAATTCGGTACCAAGGAAATGTCTGCTCAATTTTTTTTACCCTGCATTTTGTTACAGCGCACTGTAGATAAATCAGAACAGTCCCACACTGTCTCTCGAATATCTTAAGGGAAATTGGCCAACCGTATCTTCCAAATAGTGTTTAGGCACTAATGAATAAAAAGTATGCACATAATAACAAATTAATGAATCAAGCATGAAGTTGACTACTGAATTTTGGTGACCTCAGATTGGAATAATTTTCCTCTGATCCTTTATGGATATTTCAGCCCATTAATTTCAGCTGCAAGTCCAAACGTGTGAGGGATGTCACATTGGGACAAGCGTGTGAATGGTATTTAGAATTTAATTAATATCCAGCATCATAAAACTTTCATGAATATAAGCACACAGTTGACATCTTGAAGTCAGCAAGCTAAGTATCTCACTTACCGTAAACGCAAAGCAACCAGTGAATATGCTGAAAAGCTTAACTGGCAGCTGTGTTGGATGGCGAGAGGGAAAGCACAGATTTAGAAAAAGGTGTAATACCACGGTAATACCACTTCTGCCACGGAATTACAAGTCAAACTTACTTTTGTCAATTTTCTTTCTGAATTTGAAAATGACCATGTTTTTGTCAAAAAATCATTCTATAATTCAGAAATCTAAACAAAACGACTATATTTGGGAACGCCCCTAAAAATGTGTTTTTTTTTTCACAACTGTTCAGCAGTTTGGGTGCGATGTATACTCGGGAATACTCAGCCCTGCCTCCAACCCGGCATTCATAGATCCTGCATACAACCCTGACCTATACCCATCCCGCTTTCATTAAAATCGACGAACACTGTTTACGAAAAGAACGCCAGTCTAAAATTATGTATAACGAATACAAACAACCAGAAGAAGAGAATATTCAGGTGCCTATGAGAATCTATGCGATTTCAAAGCTATTCATTATTGCAAGGCAGTCACTCAGTTGTGAGATATGAAGGTGTGCTCGTCACTGGTTTTCATATTAGCTGCAGGTTTAGCCGAGCCGATGTCTGCAGCTGAGTTTCAATTTCCCTGTTTTAATGCGTATTTTGAAGTTACGCATCAAAAAAGTGAGCCTAATGGAAACAACATTATTTGAAAATAAATCCTGATTTGCAAAAAAAAAAAAAAAAAAAAAACGTTTTTACGCTCAGTTGTGGATTCTCACTTTTGCGAAACACACTTAATGCACATAATCTGAAATGGAAACACATTTTTTCTAATAAACGCTGATGAGGAGGGTTGGCTCCGATGAAGAGCAGGCACATAGTTACTTAATGCACATTCTTCTGCCTAAGTAGCCATGTGCTTTCTCAGACCGTGTAACTCTACACTGTCCCTATTCAACTTCCGCATATACTTCACTTAGCGATTGAGTGCCTTTTTTATTTAATCCAACATCAGTAGTGTGAGGAATTCGTACCAGGCTTTACCTTAAATGAAGGACCCAAAACACCTTTTAGATCTGCAATTATGTTTTCATCATTTAATCAGAAAGTGAGTACATAATCAAGAGAAATTATATGCATGTAATCAAATGAAGGCAACAAGATACAGTCGAATGTTCCTCTGCGAGAGGTTGAAGTAGAGCAGGGGAGGGGGGCTTGCGCAGCGTCCGCCGATACTCTGACTAATCAGAGGGCAGTCTAAGGATGGCGATCGAATGCGCTGAAGTTCTTCATGTTATTTCTTTATAGTCCATCTTCCCTTTGATCGGGCTCCAGCTGTGTGCTTATCTAATTGATGTTAATGAACTCTACTTGACCAATATCCGCTTGTTTGGACCAAACCCCAAAGGACATTCACAACTTATTTTGTTCTTTGCCGTCTGTCTTTCTGTATGAATTAATACACGGAAGGAGGATTCTGTAATCTTTTAGCCAGGGCCAACAGATTAGCGGCGCAGCTGGGGCCATCAAGCAAAGCACAGACAGTCTAAGATACGAACCCACAAAGAATTCCTTCAGAAATTAATTTTGTCTTAGACTAATACAATGTTTCAGTTAATATTAGTTGAGGTTTAATTCTTGTACACATGTTACTTGATTAATAATGTATTCAGATATAATGAATACAACAATTGTGTAGTGGCTAAATATAATCATGCTAATAGTAATATATTGATAGTACATTTCAGTGGAGCATGCATTTAGAGAAACTTGATTATAGGGTTACATGGATTAATATTTTCCCACAGTAGCACTATCGAGGGGTGCAGTCTTGAGCAGTAGGCAATGCCAGACTGAAAACACAGTCTGACAGTTCTCCATTCGCATTTGAGGTTGCCTAGCAAGGAAGTTGGTATGTGTTTATCTGACATAGGTATGCAGGCACATCACCGCCTACTTAGAGTTAGTTATTTGCTCTCAACCACTTGAGGGAAACGCATCATATGGAAACCGTGTCTTCGGTTGTTTTTCTACAACCCCCCACGATTCACCGACCTGGCATTTCAAGTGCTGAAGCAAAGTTGATTATTGCACGAATACACACCGCCAAGCTTAAAAAATGTCAGGTGCGTTCCCGAGTGTACGTCACGGGTGCATGTGATCATGCATACTCGTTTTTTTCCAGATTTTTGGAGGCTGGCCATAAAAACTGGCGAAGTGGCTAAAATAGTAACTCCGAAAATGTTTTTTTTTTTTTTTTAATGTCGAAACACTGTTCGCAGAACTAATGTTAAAATGTTTATCAAAAGCAGTCCCTAGAACATATATCAAATTTGCATTTTCGGTGGCAGAAGACCTTTAAGACTGCAGCTCAGGGGAAACCTAATATGAAATCAACCCTCTTTTGCAGGTCTCAGGGTATTCATGCACAATTAACAGAGCACTTACTTGACAGGAAATTTGCATACTGCACAATGTGATTTTGTTCACATATGAAAAATTCACTTTAAAAAAAGTTCCCAATAAAGCCCACTGGCTCTAAGGTGAATTATAAATAGGAACAACCCAGCATCAGTTTTAAAAATGCACTTTTACTACTTTAATTTGAATGTGTTTACAGTCCTACAAGATGCTTTCTGTATGCCTGAGTCATTCAAACAGAAAACATTCTCCAGAATAAAAGCAAATTAAAAATCCACAGAACAACTTTGGGGAAATATACTTTAAAATGGCAGATGGCAACTAAAAGTCTTAGCGCACCAAGAGCTCTTTATTCATGCAAAAAAAAAAAAAAAAATTGTGTACGAGAAGTTCGATTCCTTTCCAGTTAAACTTTGTCTTTAGCCAATCACACATTATGATTTACAGACATTATAGTGAATTAATTCACATAAATTAAAATGGCAGAATGACTGACTGTTCCAGTACCTGAGCCCATCCAGGCAGCCGAATGTCGACTTATTTTCTTTTTAAAGATACAGTATGTTATGGAGTGAAAAATGGTAACAGTGAAGAATATATGAACATTACATCAGTAGGTGTTCTCTGCCCTGCACTTCCTCCATGAAGAAGGCTACAGGGTTTGCACTTCTTTCTCAAATTTAAAGGGGTGCTTTGTAGAAAAAGAATAAATAACAGAAATTCTGTAAAATGTCATGGTGGCTGATCTTGAAAAAATCTTTACAGAATATTCTTGCATTTTTGTTTAGTTTTCTCCTGCCACTCTTCTTGAGCAAAGACCTTAAAACTTGCTGTCAACATCTCAGACCTTTTCCATGTGCAGCATGCAAATGAAGATAAAATGAACGGGAGCCAATGATTTTCTCCCTCAGTGGAGAACTCCTTGATCTTCCAGCTTTCAGTTTGTGTCGTCAAAGTGGGGTCTATAGGCGCTGCGGTGATTGTAGTTCATTAAGCCAAAGCTCGGAATCTCTCTCCCTACTTGAGGAGTTGTGGGATCAGGATGCTGCAAGCAATTCCCCCAACAAAGAGGAGCAGCATTGCTAAAGTGGCTAGAGCCCGCCGAAACACCACCGCCCTGAAAGACAGCACTACACCCACCGTGGCGCAAGGCTTCACAGCCCCATCCTCTCCCTCCCCCCTACTGGGCCCCTCCAGGTCCTCATTGCTCTCCCCTGGAAGTCCCTCGCTCTCCTGGGCCTCCACAGCTCGGGCTGCAAATCACAATGACACATCCAGAACATCAGCACAACTGCACATAAATGGGTGGACAATTTGGCTCCAAGCTGATGGTTCACGTCACACTTGAAAGAACTGGATTAATGAATGCCATCTGATGTAATGTAGAACTACCTTTACTGCTGAGATACGGCAGGATGGATCCATGAATTCACCAAATTCTGTTATTACCGTCTCCCTCTAGCAACACATTTTGAGATTTGACTGACCTGGGAACATTTTTCCGATCTTCATCATTGGAATTAATTTTCTTACTGTAGCATTATCCTCGAGTCTTAGCCTTCCACAGTTAAACCTGGATTGGACTTCTGCTACTGTTCCCCAGTGCAGCCCAATCCTGTTCCAGGAGATGCACCGTCCTGTGGATTTTCACTCCAATGCAAGCAAAACACACCTTATTCAAAAGATGCAAATATTCTTGATTGGCTAATTAGTAAAGTCAAGTACAGTAAATCATTAATAAAGTGAAAATATACAGGATAGTGAGTCTCCTGGAACAGGACTGAGCAGCCCTGCCGTAGCCCACGTGTTTCACAGTTCAACCTGTTCAAAGATGTCATTCTGCACCCCACTGTTTTTAAATAACTATAACAATAATACCAAGGTTAAATTCACCAAGATTACTCATATTTCCATCACACCAGTAAGTCACACAAAAAATTAAACCATTACCTCATGTTTGCATAATTTAAGAATTAGGTTAATAAATTCAAGCTGATTTGAAAGATTAAATGTGCATTAATGTGCAGGTGAACTGAATAAAGTGGTCAATGAGTGGATAATGAAACACTACAAATGATAATAATATTTATGATGCCTTCATGCAAAACATACGTTATGCAAATTATATACACAAATCAAATACACAACAAGTACGGCTCTTTTCATTAAAATATTGTGAATATTAAAAGTTACCAATCATAACCATGGCATTACTGTTAAAACAGAATTTCAGTCAGGAAAGTTACGTCACATTTAACCATTTATTGCAGGACAACCTGCATTTGAGTTTGGCGGTGACTCTGCTCAAGTGATGACACAGACAGCTTTTGTCTTCAATTATTGATGTTGTATCAATCTCACCGGGTTATCTGGTTATTCTTCATTCTCCCCTCTAAATCATTAAAGAAATTTATTGCTTTTGAAATAGTTTGACTGTTACGCAGGCAATGTAAATGGGAACACACTGAGGAAAAATATCAATATTATATCAAAATCGCAATATTAGATAAGATATCAGGGATTTTAGGAATTGTAACATGACATCAATTTTGTTTTTCTTATTTTAAAGGCTGCTTTCTAGCTGCTGCCTGTACCTGCTTGGTCACGATATCCACAATACAACTGACAGTTTATATGCTGTAAGATTTGTGAAAGCACCTAAAGTTATCTCCACAATATTGCCACAATATTGATATTGAGGTATTCAGTCAAAATATTGTTCACATCGCCTGGCCCTAGTTGAGAAGAATTCTGTTACATCCCACCCTGGCAGCACAGTTGCATCATGGGAGTGGGCAGTCTTACCCTCGGAGGAGCCCAGTTCCACAGCCTGATTCTGCTCCGCACTCTCTTGAGCATCAGGAGTCAGCTCCACTCCGGCCCGAACCAGCGCCTAGCAACACGACACACAGCCCCATTAACTAGCAGGCATTGTCATGTGGCCACATCAGTGCACACAGGCAGTCACCCACCATCTCCTAAGTAAGTGCACACATATGATGTACAAAATGATACATGCTGTATGAGGAGAGCATATATATATATATATATATTTAGCACTCTAGATTGCTGATGTTGTCATATTTACTTTATCTCAAGTGAAGCAGCCGGCCGCCATACTGATACACCCAACTTCTTCGTAAAAATGAATGGTTTCCTATGAGGCCAATTTCATATAGCTCGATCCAAGCGAGAAAATGCCGAGACGCACGGCTGCCTTTTGCAGCGATATTTATTTGAAGAGCTGCAACAAAACATTTCATGGGTAAGTTAATGCATAAAGGCAAATTTGTCACTTTAATAGAAAAAAATCGCGTTTTGTGCTAGCTAGCTAATTAGCCGTCCCATTGACTTGAACAGACCACTTACTGAAAGCGAACGCTAGCGATTGATAACGGTCACCAGCACGCTACTTTGGCTCCCTTGCCGTCGCGGGTACTGCATTTACTTAGTAGTAAATAAAAATAACAAGGTGGCTAACAAGCTAGCTAGCTACTTGTAATTGACATTCAACGACAATGCTTCTTACTCACATAATATTTTAAACAGTGGACAAGTCGCTTTGCCTGTTTTATATAGAGCTCCAAGGAGGGGAGAAAGGCTTCACTAGCGCTTCCTTTTATCAACGTTGGCATTAGCCATATGATTCAATATAAACAATTCGGTTGATGTCAAGTAGTCAACCAGGGTACAGTGAAGTGAGGAAACCAGAGGGGTAATTTGATAACGTATACGGACATTCATCAACGTTTCTTATAACGGCAATAACTTCCAAGCAATTATCTTATCGGAAATAAAGCCTCTGTCACGTTAAAAGTCACTTCTCTGCTGCACTTTAACGTTAACGAGTCACATTTCGATCTTCCCTTTAGTACATGTGCCGCTTTCCATCCTCCAAAAAGCACATATTTAGGGAGACAAAATGTTGCTCTGCACAACGATAGCAAAATAACACCTGCTCGCACGCAAGTCTTTTTGAAAATAATTTTAACATAGGCGAAAATAAATGGGAGTCTACGTGCGAATTTTACTTCCGGGTGTATAAGCTCCTAAGACAGATGCTTCACTTGAACGTACCTATCAGCAATCTAGTGTTCTATATATATAATCTACTATGGAGGAGAGAGACTAAATGGCAACATAGAATGAGGCTAAGATGCTCCACTTCAAGTGAAGGTAGCCTGAGGTCAATACTGGCTTTTGTTTTCAGCGAGTTGGTAGGTGCGCAGAAGTTAAACCAATGGAGACAGGTAACAATGATGTAGAATCAGATATAAAGATGAACTAGGAATGTGTGGGAGAGAGTGAGAGGGATGCAAAGAACAGAACAGTGAAAGGAAAAAGCACCTCTTCAGTCACTTTCTTCCAATTGAGTTTCACCAGGAATGCCATTAGGACTGTAGATTGTGTCACCACGCATATCAAAAAACCTGCCCACAGTCCTGATGGGTTGGAGAGAAGGAGAGTTGGTGTCAGTCAGCTCTTTAGACCCACCAACCTAAAACCCCACAGGAGAGCAAATGGTTAGACGATGCATAAAGACAAATAAAGAAAAGAGGAAATTGAATTCAATTCAAGATATTAACAGAACTGCGAAAAGTTTGTTACGATATTCCAGAGGAAAGCTAACCAAAGTCTGCACTCTGTGTTGTAAGCTGCGCTGGAAAGCAGATCTCGGGCGAACACACCCTTATTGTTTTAAGGGCCCCAGCACCTGGCAGAGACCTCTGAGGTCATGGGAGCAGACGCAATTCGGGTCTGTATGGCGCCAATTAGTCTGCGCAACTTCATTTACCACAGCTGGAACGGCCGCCAGCCTAGTGGTTAATGGACAATCTCTGGGGTGAAGGTCAGCGTTGAACGTCTTGCCAACCACCCGAAAGCGGCTGAGACAACTTTGGCAGAGAGAATGTCGCAGTGCCATAAACTGGACTTTTCAGAGATGTCACCAGAAAAATAATTCACATTACCTCCCGTAATGTTGCAAATCCAATGTGTATTTTTTGTGTATATGTGTAGTTGTGAACTGCGCCAGGTATGATCTGACTTCTACTTTATCTTTTCTATAACAATGTATACTCAGCCAAAATAAAAACTTCACACTCGTTTGGAGGTCGATAAGTTGAACATACAAGAATTGAGGTTTTAAACAATGACTTTATTTAATTCTTCACTCATTAAAGATGGTGTATCATAAAAATCATGTTCATAATGTAACCAGTTCTACCAGAAATGCTACGGAAATGGCCAAGAGTAAAAATTGTAACTTACAACTTGAATAAAGCAAGTCAATAGCGCGTATGCCCTCAATGGGCAGTCACACGACCTCTAAACAATTCATTCCTTGTGGACAAATCCATTATGCCAATGACGTACAACAATTTGTCGGTCTTCTGCTTGTGACATCACACGTGGGCTACCAGAACGAGGTCGGTCAGCTGTGGTGCCAGTTTGTTGGAGACGCGTCCGAAGATCATGGATAGTCCATCCACTGCATCCCATAACCCTTGCAACATCAGTGACGAACGTTCCCGTATTCAGCATGATAATAGCACGTTCACGCTGAATGCTTGACAGCCTGGCATTGAAAATCAACAAATAATTAACTGTAAAAACTTGTTTTTCCGAGATGTCACTCTACCGTGTTAACTTGAGCTCAATTCCTGGTGTCTCATAATGTCGCGTGACTAGGAACAAGAGAAAACATGGTTTTAGCTTAAAGTACGCTCGCACGTGCTACGTAACTGTGCACGTCGGAGTTGATGTGTGTCGTGATGTCATTGACAACACATTTACCCTTAATAATAATAAAAACTATTGTATTAAAAGTTTAAAGAAAATATTTACAAGTTTATGAGTGTGAAGTTTCTTTTTTAACTCAGTATAATTGGTTCTAGTGATTTAAGCGTGTGCCTGCTTGGCGAAATAAATTGATAATTGCATTCTGTTGAGTGATTCTGATTTTCACTATCATATTTCCCTCCAGTCCGGAATTCTGGCTCCTAATTGAGTAATGTAGGACTGTAATCGTACGCCTAATCAACATGCTTGGTCTACGTTATCAGGTGGATTTTCCACGCTGGGATGAGTGTTATTTTGATAGGCCTCGAGGAGATTCTGTTATACTGAGCGGTTGGGGCGACTTTCGTTACCATCTCAGTCACTGAACGGAGATCTTAGAAATCTAACCCTCAAGTCACTGAATGGCGTCCATTAAACTTTGGAGTTACTGCTTTTGGGCCCCGGTAATCCCTGGTAATAGCTATTTTCTATGTCAAATTATCGTGCTTAATAATACCACCAGCCTCCGGGTTAATTCACCGGATTGGGCTGTACAGATATTTTGGTCCGAAGGTGTAAGGTATAGACCAGTATAGGTCCGATGCACAACATAGCTCTAAATTCATAAATTGGATTCAGATCAATATTTATGCAAACGCACAAGTTAATCGAAACCACAAATGGTTACAACTAAAGTTTATATCCTAAATTTGATATGGAGTCAGATGTATTGTAACCGCAAAGATATTAGGGCTGCAGTCTCCGCAAGACACGCTTTAGGCTCACTTGAAAGCAGAACATGAAGGACATCATCACGTTTGGCCTGAAGCAGTGGCCTAGTGCTGACGCTGTAGCCAAACCCCATTATTATAATGGAGACCGGAAAGTCGTTCTTTCCACTGGCTGTTTAGGCAAACACGCTGAGACCTTCCGCCTCAGCTAGGACCCTCCCTGGCCTAGTTGCACTGTGTTTACAGTGTCCTCACCTACGATCCCCAAGTTTGTTGCGAACATCAAGGACACTCCGATGGGAAAGCCCACAAAGTAGTACCCCACCAGAGTACCAAGTGCCCCAATCTTCTGTTTCCCGATGCCTCTTATAATACCCCCAGTTACACCCTGAGGAGAGAGAAGGGGGATTAGGAGTTAGTAAAATTACTGTTGACCGTGTTCGCAAAAATGAATCACTTACTTGCCGGCAGAAATATGTATCCTACATGGGTGGGGCAAGACAAAAGATGAAAAAAATGAATTTGTGTAAAATTACATTAGTTGCTATGGCAATGGTGCCATGTTGAAAATCCTTTTTGTTTCCAAGGTCTCAGTTATCAGAGCTGGGGTCAATTCCAGAATTTGAATTGGAAATGAGAATTGATATATCAGGGGTGCAATTGGAATTGGAATATATTATTTGGAATTGTAGTGTAACTGGAATTAATAAAATGGACTTGACCCCTACCCTGTCAGGAATTTAGCAAATCCACCCCAATTTTTGTGGGAAGATAGCTCTTCTTTGAGAGCTTTGATTGTATAATATATTTTCCATTATTTTTTAGTGTCTTATTATGGTCTCCTGAAAACAATTTAAAATGAAAGATATTCTGACTTGTGTGCCATTGTTTTTTCAACAAATTTGAACCTTTCATGCAAGATAGTACAGTTCTAACTGAATTATTTACAAAACCCAAAACCAGTGAAGTTGGCACGTTGTGTAAATCGTAAATAAAAACAGAATACAATGATTTGCAAATCCTTTTCAACCTATATTCAATTGAATACACTGCAAAGATAAAATACTTAATGTTCGAACAGGTAAACTTTGTAATTTTTTGCAAATATTAGCTCATTTGGAATTTGATGCTTGCAACATGTTTCAAAAAAGCTGGCACAAGTGGCCAAAAATACTGAGAGAGTTGAGGAATGCTCATCAAACACTTATTTGGAACATCCCACAGGTGAACGGGCTATTAGGGAACAGGTGGGTGCCATGATTGGGTATAAAGGCAGCTACCCTGAAATGCTCAGTCATTCACAAACAAGGATGGGGCGAGGGTCACCACTTAGTGAACAAATGTGTGAGCTGATTGTCGAACAGTTTAAAAACAACATTCCTCAACGAGCTATTGCAAGAAATTTAGGGATTTCATCATCTACGGTCTGTAATATCGTCAACAGGTTCAGAGAATCTGGAGAAATCACTGCATGTAAGCGACAAGGCCGAAAACCAACATTGAATGCCCGTGGCCTTCGATCCCTCAGGCAGTACTGCATCAAAAACCGACATTAGTGTGTAAAGGACATCACCACATGGGCTCAGGAACACTTCAGAAAGCTACTGTCAGTAATTACAGTTTGTCGCTACATCTGCAAGTGCAAGTTAAAACTCAACAATGCAAAGCGAAAGCCATTTATCAACAGCACCCAGAAACGCCACTGGCTTCGCTGGGCCCAAGCTCATCTAAGATGGACTGATGCAAAGTGGAAAAGTGTTCTGTGGTCTGACGAGTCCACATTTCAAATTGTTTTTGGAAACTGTGGACGTCGTGTCCTCCGGACCAAAGAGGAAAAGAACCATCCGGACTGTTATAGGCGCAAAGTTCAAAAGCTAGCATCTGTGATGGTATAGGGGTGTATTAGTGCCCAAGGCATGGGCAACTTACACATATGAGAAGGCACCATTAATGCTGAAAGGTACATACAGGTTTTGGAGCAACATATGTTGCCATCCAAGCAACGTCTTTTTCATGGACGCCCCTGCTTATTTCAGCAAGACAATGCCAAGCCACATTCTGCACGTGTTACAACAGCATGGCTCCGTAGTAAACGAGTGTGGGTACTAGACTGGCCTGCCTGTAGTCCAGACCTGTCTCCCATTGAAAGTGTGTGGCGCATTATGAAGCGTAAAATACGACAACGGAGACCCCGGACTGTTGAACAGCTTAAGCTGTACATCAAGCAAGAATGGGAAAGAGTTCCACCTGAAAAGTTTCAAAAATTGGTCTCTTCAGTTCCCAAACGTTTACTGAGTGTCGTTAAAAGGAAAGGCGATGTAACAGTGGTAAAAAAAAAGCCCCTGTGCCAACTTTTTTGCAGTGTGTTGCTACCTTTAAATTCTAAGTTAATGATTATTTGCAAAAAAAAAAAAAGTTTCTCAGTTTTTGTATATTAAACATCTTGTCTTTGCAGTGTATTCAATTGAATATAAGTTGAAAAGGATTTGCAAATCATTGTATTCTGTTTTTATCAACGATTTACATAACGTGCCAACTTCACTGATTTTGGGTTTTGTAAATGGTCTAGGAGGATTTAGGCAATTTCTATGGTTCCAAGTCCTCTTAAAGATGATGAATAACAATGCTGACTTTTTGTGAAGCACAAAAGCTTTGCGAGACGTCTGGAGACTGGAAAATGTGGACAGTGTTCTGTGACAAACAAAGGCCAGGCATTTTTTTACTAGTAATGGGGTTTTACTTTAACTTTCATGCTTTTGCCAGAGAAAAAGTACGACCAAAATATAAATCGAACATGAGTTGTTGTTTTTTTTTTTTTTGAGCATTCAGTGCTGTGAAGAAGTATTTGCCCCCTTCCTGATTTCTTGTTTTTTTTTTTTTTTTGCGTAATTGACACACTTGATTGTTTCAGATCATCAAACAAATTTTAATCATAGACAAAGATAACCCGAGTAAATACATAATGCAGTTTTTCAATGATAATTTCATTTATGGAGGGAAACAGCAAACCAAACCTACCTGGCCCTATATGAAAAAGTAATTGCCCCTTAAACCAAATAACTGGCTGTGCCACCCTCGGCGACAACAACTGCAATCAATCATTTGCAATAACTGGCAATGAATCTTTCACATCGCTGTGGAGGAATTTAGGTCCTCTCTTCTTTGCAGAATTGTTTTAATTCTGCTACATGGGAGGGTTTTCGAGCATGAAGGGTCTGTTTAAGGTCATGCCACGGCATCTCAATCATTTTTTGCCAGATGTAAGGGGATGCACACCTTCCAAAAAGTTCAACTTATGTCTTGTCAGTCCACAGAATATTTTCCCAAAAGTCTTGGGGATTGTTATGGCCCCAATTTGTTATTACATTCATAACACAACAGCAACAGCAAGGGACGACAAACACAGTTTCAACAACTAAAACACATTTAATTTTTAACAAAGACAAAGACTAATTACAACCTACAACTAAAGACCAAGATTGATAAATAAGAAAAAAACAGAAATATTTACAGTCCCTTTTGTTGGGGTGGCTTGGTGATGTCCTGGGTAAAGAAAAATGCTCAAACACAGGCAAAATCCACAAAAGAAACTTAACAGGTCTTGAACAGAATGGCAGGTCTGGTCATGTTCTTGCAATTTCTCCTTCTCCTACTGTCTCAATTCTTTTCCTTATATACTCTTTTGCAGACCCCTCCCACATTTAGACCTCTTTTTTTTTAATTTTCGGGGACTTGCCCCAGACATGTCTGGAAACATGTCCAAACATGACTCCAGTCTGAGCTTAACAAAAAAAGGTAAATACTGCCATCTAGTGGCCTATATTCACATTACACCTCCATTCCAAAAGGGAAAAATTTTGACTCATAAAGGCAAAATTTTTCTTTCCAATACAAAATGGTTAAGTGAACACTTGTCTATATATACATATCATACAATATTCAAACACATGATATATATATACACATTCAAACACGGGATAAGCAATCAGCAATTACATTGTCTGTACCCTTCACATGCTTAATTTCCAAGTCAAACTCCTGTAAAATCAAACTCCAATTCAACAATCTCCGATTCTTGTTTTTCATCTTACTCAAAAACATTAACGGATTGTGGTCAGTGTACACAATCATTGGCTTTTGTCCTGTACAAACATAAACCTCAAAGTGTTGTAAAGAAAGGACCAGAGCCAACAGTTCCTTCTCTATTGTGGAATAGTTCCTTTGGTGGCGATTGAACTTCCTGGAGAAGTATGCCACGGGATGCTCAATGTCATCAGAGTCACTTCTCTGTAGGAGCACAGATCCACAAGCTTGGTCGCTAGCATCGACCGCGATGGAGAACGGTTTGTTGAAGTCAGGAGATTTGAGCACGGGGAAGTGACACAGCAGAGACTTCAGGCGATCGAAGGCTCTCTGGCATGCATCATCCCAGGTGAACTTTACGCCTTTCTTCAGTTGGTTAGTTAGACTGAGAGCAATCTCAGCAAAGTTCTTGCAGAACTTGCGGTAGTACCCGATCATTCCAAGGAAGCGGCGCAAAGCTTTTTTGTTGTCAGGAACTGGAAAGTCCATGATGGCTTGGACTTTAGCATTTATGGGTGCCACCTTACCCTGGCCTATGACGTAGCCAAGATAGGTGACAGTAGCACAACCAAAGTCACTCTTGTTCAGGTTAACAGTCAGGTTAGCCTGGGTCAGGCGCTGGAACAACGTCTCTACATCTTTTAGATGTTCTTCCCAGGAGTCACTCCATGTGATCAGGTCATCGATGTACGCACCCGTGTGTGGCAATCCGGCGATTGTAGACTGTATCATCCTTTGGAACGTGGCTGGGGCATTTTTCATGCCAAAGGGTAGGACTTCACACTGGCACAATCCAGATGGTGTGGCAAAAGCAGAGATGCTCTTGGCCCTCTCAGTTAAAGGCACACACCAATAACCCTTCAATAAATCAATCTTGGTCAGAAACTTTGCTTGCCCTACACTATCAATACAATCATCAATCCTAGGTATTGGAAACACATCAGTTCTAGTTACAGCATTGACTTTGCGATAATCTGTACAGAATCTAGTACTTCCATCAGGTTTTGGAACTAGCACACAGGGTGAACTCCAATCGGAGTTGGAGGGTCTGATAATATCATGTTTTAACATGTACTCAACCTCTTTCTCAGCAATCTTTCTCTTTTCAGGATTCATCCGGTATGGATGCTGTTTTATTGGTTTGGCATCACCAACATCTACATCATGAGAGGCTATAGTAACTCTCTTTGGAACATCAGGAAACAAATCCTCATATTTCTTGATCAACCTTTCAAACTGATCTCTCTGTGAGGGTTCTAAGTGCTGGAGTTTTACATCAAGATTTTGCAACACTTCAGTGTTTGACAATTTACATGAAAGAACTTCAGCTTTAATTCTTGGTTCATCATCTTGAAACTCCCCCTCATCTTCACACGTTTTGACCATTGGAGAATCTGAAGTGACAGCTGCAACCCTAGCATTTCTGTCATGATAAGGCTTTAGCATGTTAATATGACACAATTGTTTTGGTTTTCTCCTATCTGGAGTCTTCACAATGTAATTGAGATCATTGAGTTTTGTCAGAATTTCATAAGGACCATGAAATCTAGCCTGCAATGGATTGGACTGCAAGGGAAACAACACAAGGACCTTTTCTCCTGGTTTAAACTCACGGCTTCTAGCCTTATGATCATACCAAGTTTTCATTTTTCCCTGACTTGATTTCAAGTTCTCTTTGGCAAGGTCACAAGCTGCACGCAATCTTTCTTTGAACTTGCCAACATAGTCTAACAGACTGATATGCGGCTCTTTCTCTTGCCATTGTTCACTCAATAATAGCAAAGGTCCTCTCACTTCATGACCAAACACTAGCTCAAATGGACTGAATCCAGTAGACTCCTGCACTGCTTCTCTAGCTGCAAACAACAGCAAATGAACCCCTTCATCCCAGTCTTTCTCATAGTCATAACAATAAGTCCTCATCATTGTCTTGAGAGTGGAATGAAACCGCTCTAAGGCACCCTGACTTTCTGGATGATAGGCACTAGAAAGAATCTGCTTTGCACCTAGTTCATACACAACCTGCTGAAACAATCCTGAAGTGAAATTGCTACCCTGGTCTGACTGAATTTCCCTGGGAAGACCAAACAACGTGAAGAACTTTATCAAAGCCTTCGAGATTGCAGTTGCCTTGATGTTACGTAGAGGTATGGCTTCGGGGAATCTGGTAGATGCACACATGATTGTCAACAAGTACTGATTTCCAGATCTAGTCTTGGGTAATGGACCAACGCAATCAACAATGACCCTAGAGAATGGCTCCCCAAATGCTGGGATAGGCTGCAATGGAGCTACAGGTGGGTCTAACTGGTGTTTTCCAACTACCTGACAAGTGTGACAGGTTTTGCAAAAGTTGGAAACGTCTTTCCGAAGCCCAGGCCAAAAGAAGTGTTTCATGATCTTATCAACAGTCTTGTTAACACCAAGATGACCTCCTAAAGGTAAACTATGAGCCATTGTTAAGATCTCATTCCTATAGACCTTCGGAACAACAATTTGCCTGACCACTGCCCAATCTGCATTGGCAGGGATATCAGGAGGGCGCCACTTCCGCATCAACACACCATCCTTGAGATAATACCCAACTGGAACTGCATCTATTTCTTTTTCAGGAAGGGCTCTCCTCTTTAGTACACCAATTTCAGGATCATTAGTTTGCTCCTCAATCAACCGCTTTCTGGACAGAGACAAGTCTCCAGACACATCAGAATCACCAGACCCATCCGGCTGGCTGAATAGAGAACTGATAAAAGTATCTGATAAGTCCTCAAACGGAGAAACCATAGTAGGCCAATCAGAGTCATGAGGCGAACCACCCGAGTCCTGACTATTCAATGTACTGGACGGCACCACAACTTCATCTTCTTTAGCCTTCTTGGCCATAGCACGAGTCACTGCGCAAGAAGGATACAGAGATGGGTCCTCATCCCCATTTTCAGTGCTCGGCTGTGAAGTAAGATGTACAGGGGGAACTACTTTGCCCCCAGCCAGGTCATTGCCTAGCAACAGAGAAACACCCTTTATAGGTAGACTTGACATAAGTCCCACCTTTACCTGTCCTGTAACTAAATCTGACTTCAAGAATATAGAGCGCAGGGGTACAGATACAGTCCTCCCTTCAATACCTTGTACAAGTATGAAATCCCCTGAAGCGGTCTCATCACGTAACTCCAAGGAGTCCATCAACAAAAGTGATTGAGAAGCTCCGGTATCCCTTAGGATATATATGGGGACAGGAGTAGTATGCTCATTCAGAGCCACAAATCCCTCTGACACAAATGGAAGAAATTCCTCCCTCACGAAGTCAGCTGTATTAGGCTTTTTAGCCCCACAAGAGGCAGGCAATTTAGCAGATCGGTTATCTACTACAGGGGTTTCTAACCTTGTTTTCACAAAGGCATTTGGTTTGGTATCCTTTTCTTTTTCTTTTTTAGCTTTAAGGAACCAACAGTTAGTTGTAACATGACCAGATTTCTTGCAATATCTGCAAACTAGACCACTTCTGTCACTGTCAGCTTTCACACTTTGATCAGACCTGTTACTGGATTTCTGAGCACCATCACCAGATTTGTCTTTGTCTTTGGGTGAGGAATCTTGGGTATCACCGTAACCCTTTTTCTGAAATTGGGACCATTTATTGTTACTGCTAGACTGAAATTTGGACTTATGAGTGAGAACATATTCATCTGCAAATTTGGCAGCTGATTGCAAGTTCAGTGCTTGCTTCCCATTAAGGTAGGTCTTAACATCATCCTTAACACAGTTCTTGAATTCTTCAACTAACACCATCTCTTTTAGTGAGTTGAAATCATCCTTAACCTCCATAGAAGTACACCAGCGCTCAAAGCAAACCTGCTTTTCATTAGCAAATTCAACATAAGTCTGATTTTCAGATTTCTTCAGACCTCTGAATTTCTGTCGGTAAGCCTCTGGAACCAACTCATAAGCTCTCATAATAACCTTTTTGACAACCTCATAATCAGAGGAATCATCTGCAGACAAAGCCGAATAGGCTTGTTGAGCTTTACCCTTGAGGACAGTTTGCAACATCAGAGGCCAGTGTTCCTTTGGCCACTGGCAACTCTTTGCTACCTTTTCAAAACACTGGAAATAGTTGTCAACATCCTTTTCCGAAAATGGAGGCACCAGTTTTACCTCCTGGCTAGCCCGAAATTTATTTTCAGTTTGAATTTTTATTTTTAGTAGCTCCATTTGGAGTCTTTCTTCTCTATCGAATTTCTCTAATTCAAAATCTCTCTGTCTTGCAAATTTTTCTAACTCAAATTCTCTTCGTTTTTCTTCTCTTGCTAATTTTTCTAACTCAAACTGCCTTTGTTTTTCTTTTTCTTCCCTCTCAAATTCCCTTTCTTTTTCTCTTTCCTCCCTTTCAATCTCTAGCATTTTTAATTTAAGTTCCATTTCTATATTTGGATTTTCCACTGGAAACTGTTCCAGATCTCCTGGTGCAAACACATTTTCATCAATGTAATATTCAACTATCTCTCTAGCCAGTCTTGCTTTTCGCATGGCTGGTTTTACCTCTGTCAACTCCAACTGTCTGCAAATTTCTAGCAGTTCTGTCTTTTTAAAAGACTTCAAAACCCCTACGGTTGGTGATGCCAAGAAATCATCCATTGCTGTTGTCAATATATATATAGGAAAATTCACAAAAACAATTTCACAATTTGGAATGTTAGATTTTCAATAAATTACTCACACAATGGTCTATCCCGGACGAGCCCCCAATTTGTTATGGCCCCAATTTGTTATTACATTCATAACACAACAGCAACAGCAAGGGACGACAAACACAGTTTCAACAACTAAAACACATTTAATTTTTAACAAAGACAAAGACTAATTACAACCTACAACTAAAGACCAAGATTGATAAATAAGAAAAAAACAGAAATATTTACAGTCCCTTTTGTTGGGGTGGCTTGGTGATGTCCTGGGTAAAGAAAAATGCTCAAACACAGGCAAAATCCACAAAAGAAACTTAACAGGTCTTGAACAGAATGGCAGGTCTGGTCATGTTCTTGCAATTTCTCCTTCTCCTACTGTCTCAATTCTTTTCCTTATATACTCTTTTGCAGACCCCTCCCACATTTAGACCTCTTTTTTTTTAATTTTCGGGGACTTGCCCCAGACATGTCTGGAAACATGTCCAAACATGACTCCAGTCTGAGCTTAACAAAAAAAGGTAAATACTGCCATCTAGTGGCCTATATTCACATTACAGGATCATCAAGATTTTATTTGGCAAATGTGAGATAACCCTTTGTGTTCTTTTTAGTATGCAGTGGTTTTCTCCTTGGAACTCTCCCATGGATGCCATTTTTCCCCAGTCTCTTTCTTATTGTTCAATCATGAACACTGACTTTAACTGAGGCAAGTGAGGCCTGCTGTTCTTTAGATGTTGTTTTGGGTTCTGTTGTGACCTCCTGGATGAGTCGTTGATGCACTCTTGGAGTAATTTTGGTAGGCCGGCCACCACTGTTCCAGGTTTTCTCCATTTGCAGAGAATGGCTCTCACCATGGTTTGCTGGAGTCCCAAAGCTTAAGAAATGGCTTTGTAACCCTATCCAGACTGATAGATGTCAATGACTTTGTTTCTCATCTGTTCGTGAATTTTTTTTAGATCCCGGCATGATGTGTTGCTTTTTGAGATCTTTTAGCCTACTTCACTTTGCCTGACAGGTTCTATTTAAGTCACGGGTCTGCAACCCTGTTCCTGGAGGGCTACCATCCTGAAGGTTATCAATTCCACCAAAGCAAACTACTCCTGCTTTCCCAGTTAGAGATCTTGACAAGCTGCTAATGAGCTGAATCAGGCGTGTTGAATTAGGGCTGGAGTCTGTTTATCTTTGTCAAATTTTAAAATTTGTTTGATGATCTGAAATATTTAAATGTGACAAATAGACAAAAAAATAAATCAGGAAGGGGGCAAACACTTTTTCACAGCACTGTATAGTCTTGACTCTCAAAATATTCCCTCATTTCCTGCATTCCCTCATTTGGTGCTCTTGTCATAGAAGAGACCACACCCATCATGGCAGGAATGCTTCATCATAGGATATAAAGGTGATCTGTAGAATGACTCTGCATTGATGTACAGTGAGCCTTCTGAACTTAAGGGAGCGATTTGTCGCAGTCCGTGCCAGGAAAATGAACATAAGCATCTACAATTCTGAATCCACACATTTATTCAAGATTTTTTCTTTAATTTGTCACCCATCTATATGCAAAGCACTTTTTTACTCTATCTGTTTAGTGAGCACTTTGAGTGCGAGTTTCTAAAACGTTCTATACAAATAAAGTTTAGATTTTTATTCATAAAGAATGGATTTTTGGTTTTATCTTCATGTGCCAACATTTGGAGAAAATAAGACATTTATTTTTTATTTTTATTTATTTATTTATTTATTTTTTTTAATTTATTTTTTTTTTTAATTTGGCATCTCCAATCCCACCCGAATTTGGAATGCCCAATTGGGGAACTATGTACAAAGCTTGCTCGTATGCGACCCCTTGCTGCCAACTCAGGATAGTGAAGACAGTTCACGGCTCTCCTCCGAAGCACGTGCCTGTCAGCCACTGATTCTTATACACTCGCTGGTTGAATCTTCGCAAGTTCAGAGCGAGGGCGGAGGATACCCGGACATGAACCAAGCCGGAGTCTTCCTGACGAGCGCCCGTCTGGCCAACAGGAGGCGCTGGAGCAACGAACAAAGCTGTTATGGAATACCCAAATCCGGCAGTCCCTTCCCAATTTGTCACCCTGTAGCGCGATAGCCAATTGTGCGCTACTCTGAAAAAAGCTGCCGACCCCTGCCGGTGGGTACGCCGAGGCTCGAACCCGCGACGTGGTGATCACCTCTGCACTGCAGCGCAGTGCCTTAACCGTAGACATTTATTTTTACACTTGTCATCAGTATTTACAGTCCAAATATATTGCACATTTATTAAAAAAAGCAATCAGTATTCAGAAACACTATATGATGCAGTTGACGAACTTCAATTTTGGAATCATTGAAGTTACAATGATTATCAAGTTCAATGTATAATAAGGAAGACCTTACAAAATGTTGTGTTCTGTGCTGGACAGGTAAGGCATTCCTTAGGAAAAAAAAAAAAACAAAAAGATGCTAAATGATCATACCATCTATTTCTTTAGAAATGACGTGAAGCATTGTAATATTAGCCCATTTAAAGAGTCAGGGGCAAACTGAAATGATCGGATGCACTCACCGCAATGCAGTCAAAGATATGAAAGCAGGCATACATCAGCATGACAACTTTCACCCTGTTAATGATCTCCCTGTGCGGAAAATTAAAGTGAGAATTGGAGGACAAGATGCCTTACCTCAACCACAGCTCTTATGAGCAAAGCAATCATGCACAAAAAATCAATTCTAAATTATTTGCTAGAATGTGAAAATCTGCTGATATTATCCACATTATATTTAATATTTCATTCCTTCAAAAGTGATATTGCAATGCACTAAATGACAAACAACAAAAAGCACTGTAGACAATGTGAAATGGTCATTATAACGTGTGTGAAACTGGACACAACAATGAAATCCAGCATTAGATTTCAGTTTTCTCCTACAGCTGAGGAATAGCTATTACTGGCTAAGATATCAGCAATATAACAATCACTAGAGATGGACACACAGGTGAACATCATTTCATTTGAAACTGAAGCACCAGCATGCGTCAGCACTATGGGCTAAGGTCAACCACAAAAAAATTCAGGAGTTAATATGTGATTGTTTCTACTAGCGGTGTGCGGTTGCTCTCAAACATTAGGGAACTGAACTGGCTATGGTCACTCTTATTCGTTTTTAGTATAATATGTCTGAACATGGAGAAATTTTCAGGTTAAATCAACCTTTCAACAACTTTCGCAAAAGTGGACTTGACTGGACTCTGGATGAGTGCATTGGACTCTTTAAGAGTTGATTTGACTGTGAACATTAACTGTGAATCTGTCTTCACACCTGGTTCCCTCCTTGACCAAAGTGATGTTTTACATTTGATATTTGGCAGATTTCAGAAACTTTAATTGTCAGGGAATTGTTTGACGGTAGCCTCAGGCTGAAGCAGCCTCGATACAGACCAACATTTTGGGATTCAATAAATTCTATGTACAACCCCAATTCCGAAATGGTTGGGACGAAGTGTAAATTGTGAAGAAAATCAAAATGCAATGACTTTCGATTCACATGAGCCAATATGTTATTTACAATAGAACATAGAAAACCAAAAACAGTCTGTCTTCCAGGCACTCAGAAAAAAGTAAAGTCTAAACTGTTGTCTTCTCGTCCCACTTCTTCCAAGAGCACCAGATTTATTCTTTTAACCTATTGATTTTTTATCCCATGAGCGCCTAATAGCCTTTTCTCTCAGAACATAGATAACATTTCAAATGTTTAAACTGAGGCATTTACATTTTTATGCACAAAATGAGCTTCTTTAAAATTTTGTGTCAAATTGTAAAGGCTTAGAAGGTCTCATTATTGACAATGCTTAACATCATCAAAAGATTCTGAGAAACTGGAAATATCTCTATGCGTAAGGTACAAGGCCAAAGACCTTTACTGTTTGCCAAAGATCTTCGGGCCCTCAGATGCCACCGCATCACTCACCAGCATGACTCTGTCATTGACATCACCAAATTGGCCCAGGAATACTTAAAGGAACCACTGTCTGTAAACACAGTCCACCGTGCCATCCACAGATGCCACCTAAAGCTCTAACATGCAAAAAGAAAGCCACTGTTGAGCATGATACAGAAGTGCTGCCGTGTTCGGTGAGTCAAGGTTCATTTAAAGTGGACTGCAGCAAAGTGTCCTGTGGTCAGACAAGTCCAAATTTGACATTCTTGTTGGAAATCATGGGCGTCGTGTCCACCCGGCTAAAGAGGAGAAAGACCACCCCTCCTGTTATCAGCGTTCAGTCCAAAAGCCAGCATATCTGATCGTATGGGGATGCATTAGTGCATATGGTGTTGGACACTTGCATGTTTTAAAAAGCACTATGAATGCTGAAATGTATATAAAGGTTTTAGAGCAACATATGCTCCCCTCCAGACAACATCTATTCCAGGGAGGGCCTTGTGTATTTCAGCAGGATAATGCAAGACCACATACTGCAGCTATTACAACAGCATGGCTTCACAGTAGACGAGTCCGTGTGCTGAACTGGCCTGCATGCCGTCCTGATCTTTCACCGATTGAGAACATTAGGCGCATAATCAAAGGAAAAGCCTGTCAAAGGAGACCCAAAACTCTCCAGCAGCTGGAAGCCTGTATTAAACAAGAGTGGGATCAAATTCCAATGGCTAAACTCAAGAGACTTGTCTCCTCAATGCCCGGACACCTCCACTCTATTTTTAAAAGAAGAGGGGATGCTACACCATGGTAAACAGGCCCCTGTCCCAACTTTCTGAGACCTGTAGCAGCCATCAAATTTGAAATGAACTAATTTTATGGATAAAATTGTAAAATTTCTCATTTTCAAAATTTGCTATGTTATCTCTGTTCTATTGTGAATAAAATACTGGCTGGTGTGATTTGAAAGTCATTGCGTTTTGATTTTATTCAAAATTTACACTTTGCCCTAACTATTTTGGAATTGGGGTTGTAAAAAGCCAGATGCAAAAAATTGTGGGCCTACACAAGAGACATGTAATCGAAGAAACTTCATTTGGGCAACCTTTAAAGGTATTTAGGAGAAGATGCAACGTGTCACATTTCATGAAAAATGGCCGAACCAACTATGGGGAAAATAATACTTTTTTAATAGATGCAGATCTGTCATTCTAGGAGAAAAGGTCCATGAGATAATTTAATTCCACACATCAAGCAGGATCTTTGGATGCTTGTGTAATTGTCAAATGAGACAAATGTTGTACGAGGACAACAGCAGGGTATATCCTCAAAACTATAGAATTTTCATGAAAAGAGCACTTCTGTAAGGGAAACCCATTTTAACTTTGATATCTTGAGGTTAGAGGTAAAGGACCCCCATAAAAATGGCCGTGACAGCCTTTCCTTCGTCAAAATTTAGCACAGCATTACTTGGCCCCCTTCCCTACAGGCTATCATGACATGGATGACACCAATGGGTGCCTTCGGTCCTCTCGTTTCACAAGATAGCAGTAACTTTGCACTAGCTTAAAAACTGAGCCTCATGAATTCAGTAATGTTGGCGGAGATCGCCAACACTGCACTGCAGATCTCTAAGGGTTAAATACCTGTAGTATCATCTTTGATACATACATTTTCAACTTGATTTTACTATAAAATAAGTAACAAGATGTAGTGTACTTGTAAATTGCTTCAATCCAGAAAATATTGATATTGAAGTATCCATAACAATATAAAAGTATAGATTTCAGGGAAAAAAATCTGCATGTTGGTGAACAGGGACAGTCATCTTAGTATTCGACAGACCTCGACTGCCTGCAGTGCATGGATAGTCCACCAGAAGGTAGAGGACATGTTGCAGGTTGCATAAAATAAGTTGGTGAGGAAAGTACTGATCATGTAAATAACACAGTGGTCACAAAGTCGTGTATCAAATATGATACAAATTGTGTGACTGTGTTAAGGTCAAAATACACTGTACAGAAAAATCTGAAATGTATCTATTTAGTCATTTTTTGTCGTGCCAAAATACCCATTTTCTACGGTGGCCGACAGGTACAAACGCGCTGCATATACAAAAACGAGATGCAAATACAGAAACGACATGCAAATACAGAAACGACACGCATATAAGAAAACACATGCAAAAGAAAAACGCTGTAAATACAGAAGCACGCTCCGAATAATAAAACAGATGCAAGAGGAAAACTCTTTAAGTACAGGAACGCGCTGCATTTAAGAAAACATGCAAATAAGAAAGTCACACAACGGAAGTGCTCCAGGCCTCTGGGGGCAGTGGACACACACAACAGACGTATCGACATGTGGGGCGCGTCTTTTTTTTCGTAACCAAGCGAGGTCAGATTTTGCATTTTCTCATGAATATTCATGACGCAGGCGGGCCGTGATTTTTTTTATCTAAACGTTATGTCTATTGCACCTTTTACCTGTTCTCTGATTGGTCAATCGTCTCCAAGGAGACATTGAAACTTATGAGTGGGCAAGGTCATGTGGTAGAGTCCCTGATTTTCGGTAGCGTATTGCTGCCATTCCTGGAAAAAAACGGGTCTGTAGTGAAAAGTTTCTTGTTATTACAAGATCCTTTTCGTGTTATGACAACATATTTTCACGCTTTAACAAGGTATCTTCATGTTATTTCAATGTGAAAACATCACATTATGACAAGAAACTTTTGGCTCATTTACATGGTTTGATTAAGTTCTACTTCTTGCTTGTCTTGAAACATGGCGAGATTATGCTATTATTGAGCACGGTGGGCGATACTGTGATTAGTATGCGTACAAGAGGGATTTTAAAATGCTTGGGGCTGTACAGAAGACAGAATGAGCCTGACCCCCTGGAGGTATCGACATTTCTGAACATCGGTCAAGCTATCACTAGCTCGGAAAACGACGGTAGTACCGTCACAGCTAATAACAAAATGCGCAAATACAGCAAACATCACGTTATTAACATTACGTGATGTACTTGCTGTCAAATAATCGTCACATGGAAAGATATAACGAGGCTTGTTCAACAAAAATGAATTTGTACTTTGTTCAGAAAAATATGCAAGCAAACTTGAATAATTTGCGATAATAATCAATTGTGATTGATTAGTGAAAAAATAAATACATAATAAACAGGATAGGAAGTTGGTAGTTTGGCCAAGGTGATGGGTGCGATTTTGTATTTTCTGCTGTAATTTACCCATTTGCTTAATGTCAAAACACTTGTACTCTAACAAGCAATTGTAGCCTAAGTGCTGATCTGGCATAATAGCACCTTATCAAAATCGCACCCATCACCTTGGCCAAACTACCAACTTCCTATCCTGTTTATTATTTATTTATTTTTTCACTAATCAATCACAATTGATTATTATCGCAAATTATTCAAGTTTGCTTGCGTATTTTTCTGAACAAAGTACAAATTCATTTTTGTTGAACAAGCCTCGTTATATCTTTCCATGTGACGATTATTTGACAGCAAGTACATCACGTAATGTTAATAACGTGATGTCCGCTGTATTTGCGCATTTTATTATTACCTGTGACGGTACGACCGTCGTTTTCCGAGCTAGTGATAGCTTGACCGATGTTCAGAAATGTCGCTACCTCCAGGGGGTCAGGCTCATTCTGTCTTCTGTACAGCCCCAAGCATTTTAAAATCCCTCTTGTACGCATACTAATCACAGTATCGCCCACCGTGCTCAATAAAAGCATGATCTCGCCAAGTTTCAAGACAAGCAAGAAGTAGAACTTAATCAAACCATGTAAATGAGCCAAAAGTTTCTTGTCATAATGTGATGTTTTCACATTGAAATAACATGAAGATACCTTGTTAAAGCGTGAAAATATGTTGTCATAACACGAAAAGGATCTTGTAATAACAAGAAACTTTTCACTACAGACCCGTTTTTTTCCAGGAATGGCAGCAATACGCTACCGAAAATCAGGGACTCTACCACATGACCTTGCCCATTCATAAGTTTCAAGCACTTCCGTTGTGTGACTTTCTTATTTGCATGTTTTCTTAAATGCAGCTTTCCTGTACTTAAAGCGTTTTCCTTTGCATCTGTTTTCTTATTCGGAGCGTGTTTCTGTATTTACAGCGTTTTCCTCTTGCATCTGTTTTCTTATATGCATGTCATTTCTGTATATGTATGTTGTTTCTGTATTTGCATCTCGTTTTTGTATATGCAGCGCGTTTATGTATATGCAGCTCGTTTCTGTATATGCAGCACGTTTGTACCTGTCGGCCACCGTAATTTTCAGTCGAAAACCCTCGAAGCACCAGAAATGATCACAAGAAGTGTGATATGAATCCTTTCAAAACTGCTTGAGTTAGTGCATTTGGAAATATAACATTTGACCTGGTGGAGGCGCTAGAGGAAAGGTCATACGGTCAGACAAAACAGTAGGGTTCATCCTTGTCACACCAGAAATGAACTGTGGAAGTTTCATGCTTTCCCCATAAACACTGTCCTAGTTATCATGCGAACATAAGGGATATGTGGCGGCGGCGGCGGCATATTTCTGTTTCAGGGATATAATGAGGCAGTACTCAGTTTAAGTCACAAAACATCCATGGGGGTTTACAGCATGCCCATGGGGGCAACTGGCTTTTTTTTTGGGGATGTTTTCATACACCTTCTGTCAGCATATCATTTTGCAAGTGAGTAAACAGGCTGAAAGCCGAGGAGAACCATCAGCACAAATAACAACCAATATCCTGTATCTGCCAATTCAAGAAGGCAAACAAACATATTCTTTGCACCTTGGTACTTGACCCCCTAATAGTCTGGTCTCAGAGCTTACTATTCCTAATATGAGAGCCATAGGCATCTAATGGCCACATTCATTCATTTCAAGATACCATCTCTAATGCAGGACAAAAATGAAAGTTATAACCATTTGTGTGTGTGTGTGTGTAATATTTATGGCACAGTTCAATATTAGAGCAAAATGGAATGCATTCAGTAATACTTACATGTCATCAGTGAAAATAAATCCAATTATATCCTTCAGAGTCCCAAGGATGATGCAGATGAAAAATGAGACCACAACTACATGCAGATGAAGAAATATAAAGCAAAAAAATTTTAGCACAGTTGTAATTATTCAATCTGGAAGGAACAGCAATTTCAAAAATAGAACAATTTTGAGAGGACGTCTGAATTGTGAGAATTCTGACACGTCTCAATAACATTATGTGATACTATGAACTGACCAACTATCAGGTTATTACTCATCCGAATGGAAAACGGTAAATGACCGAGCACAACTGCATTGAGAGCAATGGCATAACCAGATTATGACCACCCTGCATGGAATATGATGGTCGTACTCCAGTAACAGACATCAAACTGAGAAAATAATACCGAAAATATTATGAAGTTAGTGCAACTCAGAGACAGTAAATATAGTACCTTCGTGCTACAATCAAGTTCATGATAGTACCGGTATCATTTTAAATTTGGGCTTATGTGATATTTAACAAGAGCATATTGAATACTGGCCTTGTACCAGCTCTTACCAGCACAGAGCAAAGAAACTTTGCCAGAAAGCCGAGCCTCTGCGGTCTTTCCAGCGCCCAGAGCGTTGCCCACGCGAACACTGGCTGCAACAGAAAACCCTAGAGGGCACTGAGAGCACCATGACAATGATTACTTTTGCAATGCATGCAGACAACGATAAACATTTCCTCTAATCTACTCTACACAGTGGCACAAAATGTTACAGTGTTGGGGAGATTACTGGGGTATACTTTCCTCAAACAGTTTTGCATATATGCCATTTTTTAAGTGCATTCCCTGCAAGTTTTATCTAGTTACAGAGAAATATTCAAGGCACGTTGCAAAAATCTTAGGATTAATGTGCTAGGGAGTCCGTTCAGTTATGAGAAAACAAGACTACTCCGAAAGCAGAATACATTTCAAACGCAATATAATATTGCTTTGAATGAAACTACCATAACGGGAGATTTGAACACTGTCAAAATTCTAAGAAAAGTGTAATGGTTTAGGCAGGCGTTTATTCATTGGATCTTTCTTTGTTCTGTCGTCTGGGACGATATTGGATTTCTTTTCCATCGAATTCCTAGCCCAGCTGGCTGATTGAGCTGGGGTGGAGTTTTCCGGACTCTTTATATATGGCCGGGGGTTTGCCATGCCTATCACGAGTGCCTGTTTGTTTCTAGCATTTCGGCCTGAGAAAATCTCCTGTCAGATTTCCTCATGATTTGTTATATTCCTTTAATTGTTAGGAATTGCTTCTATTCGAAATTTTCTCTCTCCTATCTTGTTGTTTATTTTCTCTTGCACTGCTTCTGTTCTGCGGGCTTTTATTCGTCCTTAGAAGCACAAACTTTTACTGGAGGTGCGTACGTCTTTATCTGGCTGTTCTCAGTTCTTTCTCTCACTGGTCGCGGCACCTGGCGTCCTATCACCGCCCATTACAAAAAGATCAATACATGGCATCCATAATTCAAACTTGAACAACAAAACTCAATAATTCAAATACAGATAGGATATAGTAGGATGGAGATATACTTCAGGAGACAACCATTCAGCTGGACCAAATATTCATACCAGCAGTAACCATTTAACAGCCCCAGAAACTTCCAAGAGAGCAACTGCTTGGAGCTAAAGGTTTCCGGCATAGTTACCATGAATGAAATTGTGCCGATCTGATATGCTACAGCTTGTGCTCCCAGCTCCACTTCATTGATTATCCCTGGTATGTTGGGAAGAAGGCACTTTAGTTTGCAGATTATGATGCCAGAAACAGGAACTGTTTGTAGATCTTATGCTCAAAAAATTACTTTACAGATACCACAAGTATTGATGACTGGCAAAACAAAATGACCACTGACCTGCCAAAAATCCTCCGAGCTCATAGGTCCACCACTCTAAACAGAGCATTACCATGCTAGGAATAGCCAGGTTTATGAAAGTGTCCCATTCCAGTAGACACTCTTTAGACCAACCTAGAGAGAGAGAGAGAGAGAGAGAGAAAATTGATAATTTGTCAAATTATTGTTATTCTGATGCACACGTTCAGTGTACTGAGAACAACATTTTACATCAGCTTCGGCCGACAAACATATTTCTGCCCAAACAAATCCAAGACATAGACATGCACAAAGTATTATTCAACATATCTTTTTGTTGGACTGGTTTTAACATTGTTCTAAAACCATATTCTACCACACTGTTAAACCGCTGAACTGACCCAGATATATTAATGAAATATAAACTTGGTTGTAAAGTACACAAAGTCAGGCATCAAAACAACTCTTGAAAACTCATTTGAGCCTCCTCTTGGCAAACAAATAATTTAATTGTAGACCATTTGAATAAATAGTAAGGATATACACTGGTTAACTGTTGTGATTCTGCCCTTTCGTGTGTTGTCCCGTGCTCATTTGTGCTTGCGTTTTACTTTCATCTCGTTTATTTTCCGGCTCTCTGCTCAGCCGTCTGACAATCGCTCCCAATCTGTTCTCCAGTGGTGTCGCGTGACTGCCTTCAGCATGCCTGCGTGTCGTCATCGAATCATTTTTCTACTTTCGGTTTGGCTTTGGTATTTCATTCATTGCTTCCAGCTGTGCTTAATTCTGGGTCTCACGAAACTCTGAGTGAATGTGCTCTCTGATAGGACATTACTAACACGTACTAACCAGCACTTATTTAAGGGTGATTGTAAATAATTTGTCACCCAGTATTAACCCTGATTAACTCATTTAGCGAGTGTGTGCGTTTCTGGCCTTTGTATTTCAATCTGGGCTGTATCTGATTAACTACATTTAAAACTATGCTTCCCCTCGCTTCTCTTGTGGTGCTTGTTCCTTGTCACGTTTAGATTGCCTTTGGGCCGGTTCATACACAACGCAAGGCACGCGAGCGAACGCGACCTCAGGTCCGTTCCATTCCGTTCACAGAGAAGCCTGAACGCGCGTCCTTTGCTGCGCTGTGCCTCGTTAAAAAGCAGTACACTGCTCATACAATAGGGGGCAGCAAAGTCCTCTCCGTCTCCTCCTCCTTCTTTCTTCTTTTTGGTGTGTTGAACACAGCGTATGGTGCATTATTTGCTTTATCTCCCCTATTGGAATCTCACGGAAATACACGCGTCGACGCGTCGCGTTACAAAAATTTGGACGACACGCTTTGCTACACAAGGACGCAAGATGGACACCTTGCGTTGCTCAATGCGGTGCCTTGTGTTCGCGCTCGCGTACCTTGCGTTGAGTATGAACCGGACCTTAATCTAAACCGTCTAGCTTGATTGCTTGTCTCAGCGTCTTATCTCGAGTCATTAGTGTTAACCCGGTTCTCGAGTAATTGTTCATTAATCCCATGTGTTTCTGTTTCAGTGTGTGATTGCATTCCGAGTCCCCGCCTCCTCTCGTGATTATAAACATAGATATATATAAACACTAGATGGCTGAAGCGCACTGCGAGCCAATGTGAAGTAACGTCGTCACAGGGCGGCCATCTTCGGACAGGGCTGCTCGATCACTCATAACATTACAGCCAATGGAGCACGGACTTTGAAATAACTGTAGATTGCTCAACTCTCCCAAATTCTCAACCGATTATCAAACAAACGGCTTGGTTTGTCGGGTAAACATCAGAGATGTAGTTATTTAACTGCATACTTATGAATAATTAAAACCATTGAATTCGATACAAAAAATACATTAAGTAGATAGGCAAAGCAATAGCTATACACACACAGAGAAATTATATAGGCAATATTTAATATTTTCAATATTCAAATAATAGACAAAATAAATAAAATAAAGGAATGATAAAATGAATAACAAATAACAGGATAATAAGCCACGAATCATAGCCACGTTAATAAGGTTTGTAATAACCCAATCCGTTTGTAAATCCTTCAAGAATTCAGTGAGTTACGAATGTTTAAGCGAGTAAATCATCCACCTTACCTCCGACTACAGCACAACGCACCAGAGCAGTCCCCTGTCCTAAGATTGCCGACCAGTGACGACGCTGCCGACTCTGCCTTGAGCCATCTAGTGTTTATATATATCTATGATTATAAATGTTCCAGCTTTCCACGCGATTGTCAGACGGATCCTCCATATTGTGCTACATGGTGAAGTCTCAGCTCCTCATGCCTTCTGAGTTTCTCCCGTGTATGGTTCCTGAGTCTTCCTGTTTGCTGCGCTCTAGTCTTGTCTGCCCCGTGTTTAAGTCTCCCAGTGTGTCCGTCAGTTAGTTAGGTTCAGTTTTTGTTTTCTTAGTTTATCCTCTCGTGGAGAGTGTACTTCTGTTCCCCCCTGCCTTTGGCAGTGTACCTCAGTTCTCCCTTTTGTTCAGTGCTTGAGCACGGTGTTTTATTTCTGGTGTGTCTGCCAACACTCTCTCCCAGTGTTTTTTTGTGTTCAATAAACACTTCTGCTTCCTGCATCTGGTGTTCCCCGGACCTCTTTTTACATTAACAAATTTATTAGACCACCACCCAATGTAATGTTTATGCCAAAGCTGCCCTAAATTAACGGTGTTGGTAATTACCAAAATTATTTTTATGTTTCTGTAACGATTACTCCTCCAGTGTGCACAAGCTCTATAACTGAAATGATATTTTTAATGCTAAAATATAATTGTTGCTATCCATGAATATTCAAATTCACCATTTTACAAAAAAGCAGAAAAAAGTTAAGCACATTTTTTTTTTTTTTTTTTAATTAAGATGCCAAATGACATTTCATTGCATAATTTGCTTTAGTGGTTGAATGCATAATGCAATCTGGTATCCAGGCCAAAGGAGGCCATACAAAATATAGTTTTTTGTTTGTTTTTATGTGTGAATAAAGACTATAAAGTTGTTTCAGTTGTTTCAGTTGTTTCATAACTTTGCTAAGCACTGTATTACCCGACATAAGGAAATTATTTGATGTTTTAATGGCTTGTATGCTATTGATAATTAATAAATTATTGTTACGGACCCATGGAAAATTGACAATTGGTTAAATTGCTACTTAATAATCGCAAATTTGCATTTAAAACCTAATTCCAAAATAGTTGGGACAAAGTGGAAATTGTGAATGAAATCAAAATGCAACGACTTTCAGATCACACGAGCCAATATGCTACATACAGTAGAACACAGTTTCAACATATGAAATGTTATCTGAGACATAATACATTTTTATCCACAAAATGAGCTTATTTCAAATGTTCGGGCTACAACAGGTCTCAAAAAAGTTGGGACACAGGCAAAAAAGGGCTGAAAAAGCAATTAATATATAAGAGAATCAGCTGAAAGAACATTCAGCAAGTAATTAAGTTCACTGGCATCAGGTGTTGAACATGATTGGCTATAAAAGGGATGTCTTAGAGAGGCTGAGTCTCTCTGAAGTAAAGATGGCCAGAGGCTCTTCAACCAGCGAAGGCTTGCGTAAAAAATTGTTAAATATTTTAAAAACAATGTTCCTCAACGTCAAATTGCAAAGGCTCTGAAAGTCTCATCATTGACAGTGCATAACATCATCAAAAGATTCAGAGAAACTGGAAAAATCTCAGTGCGTAAGGGACAAGGCTGAAGACCTTTACTAGATGCCCGTGATCTTTGGGCCCTCAAACGCCATTGCATCACTCACCAGCATGATTCTGTCATTGACATTACTAAATGGGCCCAGGAATACTTCAAGAAACCACTGTCTGTAAACACAGTCCACCATTCCATCCACAGATGCCACCTAAAACTGTCATGCAAAAAGGAAGCCATTGTTGAGCATGATCCAGAAGCGCCGCCGTGTTCTATGGGCCAAGGCTCATTTAAAATGTCCTGTAGCAAAGTGGCCTGTGGTCAGACGAGTCCAAATTTGACATTCTTGTTGGAAATCATGGGTGTTGTGTCCTCTGGGCTAAAGAGGAGAAAGACTGCCCCTCCTGTTATCAGCATTCAGTTCAAAAGCCAGCATCTCTGTTGGTATGGGAATGCATGTTTTAAAAAGCACAATGAATGCTGAATGCTGTATATAAAGGCTTTAGAGCAACATATGCTCCCCACCAGACAAAATCTATTCCAGGATAGGCCTTGTGGATTTCAGCAGAACAATGCAAAACCACATACTGCAGCTATTACAACAGCATGGCTTTGTAGTAGAAGAGTCCGTGTGCTGAACTAGCCGGCCTGCAGTCCTGATCTTTCACCGATTGAGAACATTTGGTGCATAATTAAACAAAAAGTCCATCAAAGGAGACCCAAAACTATCTAGCAGCTGCAAGCCTGTATTAAACTAGAGTGGGATCAAATTCCATTGGCTAAACTCAAGAAACTTGTCTCCTCAATGCTCAGGCGCCTCCAACCTGGGTTGAAAAGAAGAGGGGATGCTACACCATGATAAGCAGGCCCCTGTCCCAACTTTGGGACCTGTAGCAGCCATCAAATTTTAAATGAGCTCATTTTTTGGATAAATTGTAAAATTTCTCAGTTTCAACATTTGTCATGTTATCTCTGTTCTACTGTGAATACAATACTGGCTGGTGTGATCTGAAAGTCATTGCGTTTTGATTTTATTCGCAATTTACACTTTGTCCCTACTATTTTGGATTTGGGGTTGTAATAAGCATACATTGAAATGCCCCAATAATATCAATACACAGCAAAATATGCCAATTATTTCTAATGATTTCTACTTTTAGCACCTAAGCTATAACACAGTATATCCAACAGCAAATGATCAGGCATGAATTCAAATGTTCAATGAAATACTACAGTACATTTTCCTGCAGGAAAAATTATTTATCTGCATTGGGTAAAGGAGAACTGATTCTGCTGACCTCCCCAGGTTTTCTTATGCAAGCCCTTCCAGTGAATGTATACAAACAGGAACACAACCAAACTGAGCTGGGAGATCGCATTGGAAGCTGCGGATCCGCTGCAGAAAATGGAGCAATGGCAGAGGTCTAGAGGCAGAGACTATGCAGCTGGACAAGAATGTCAATAAGTATAAACAGCGAGACGTTTCTTACCCGATTCCCAGGTCCAGCACGTACAGGAATATGTAGTTGGTCAGTGCGTTCACAACATTGACCAAAACTCCCGTGATGACCTGGGGCCAAATTATACCCTAAAAGATGGACATTCAGCAGCACAGAAGAGATTTTTTAAAAGTACAATGATTCCTGACCGGAATTTTTTTCATACTATAAGTTAGGGATAATTAACGAGAAGGTGTGCATTCCACGGTTTTAAGTGCCCTAAAACCGTGGAATATTCACCCTCGAGTTGATTATCCTGCTTATACCATGGTCATTTACCAGCAATATCAAATCGCAGCATTCAGAAATTTTTTTTATTTATTTATTTTTTTTAAATTTGGCATCTCCAATCCCACCCGAATCTGGAATGCCCAATTGGGGAAATATGTACAAAGCTTGCTCGTATGCGACCCCTTGCTGCCAACTCAGGATAGTGAGACAGTTCACGGCTCTCCTCCGAAGCACGTGCCTGTCTGCCACTGATTCTTATACACTCGTTGGTTGAATCTTCGCAAGTTCAGAACTAGGGCGGAGGATACCCGGACATGAACCAACCTGGAGTCTTCCAGACGAGCGCCCGTCTGGCCAACAGGGGGCGCAGGAGCAACGAACTGTAAATGTATACCCAAATCCGGCAGTCCCTTCCCAATTTGAAACACTGTAGCGCGATGGCCAATTGTGAGCTACTCTGAAAAAGCTGCCGACCCCTGCCGGTGGGTACACCGGGGCTCGAACTCGCGACGTGGTGATCACTTCAGCACTGCGGAGCAGTGCCTTAACCGTGTGAGCCACCCAGCGGCTCGCATTCAGAAATTTTTAGTTAAAGTTTTGCAATTAAAAAAAAAAAAAGGTTTGGTAATCATTAAACAGGTGCTGCGCCTTCTCATACCCAATACTATAGGCCAAGCTAAATTGAACCAGCTATCTTAGTTCAAGTTACGTTCATGGAGAAAGAATTTTTTTGCAGATGCTTACATCCGTTTACCGGTTGATACCGGATTCCATCTGAAAAGGAGATTATGCAGAACACAACATTATGCGCGATTATGCAGACTGTAGCTAACTTGCTATCAACAATTACAATGAACTTATGACGGTTTCCGTAGAGTCAGCGAGCTGAAATCAGTCTGCTGGCACAGAACGTGGCGAGCAAACTGTCAGCAGTCGTTGATACATGAAGTGGACACATTAGCTTCATTTGTAACCGTACACACTAACAATCTTTTTATGGATAAAGCCTGATTACTTCGCTGCTATAATATTTACGGTCATTATCGCTTGAGTACCTATAGTTAACCGCCCCGCAGGACGCAACTTATATGACGCCGCTAAATGTACGGGAGATAAAGGAGCACCTGGGTTTCTGTTGTGCTCAGTCAAACACCAGCTCTAGCATTGCTATGGTTACCAATTGGCTAGTGGACGAATTTCAAATCGTGAAACGACCTTAGCCGAACTACCTGTGCGGTTCCATGGTTTTAATGCATACCTGCCAGCCAATCAGAAAAAAGTAGGCACCCAGACCAAGGCATAAAAGTGATTGTTTTACTCTTGCATTAGAGACAGCACAGACAAAGGTCTTATACCTCGGGATTTCTTCTTACAATACTGTCTCAGTTCACAGCCCCACCACCCCATAATAAAATCTATTCATTATCATTATTGCCTCTTCCTCACTATGGTTGCAGGGAAACCGGAGCATATCCCAGCAGAAGCTCACCCTGGACCAGAGGCGCTTTCTCCAATTAGGCGCAGGTCGGCAATTGCCTTGGGCCCTGAACAACTATGGGCCTCATAACACACCCAATAAACTTTGGATTATAATTTTTAGAAGTTTATCAATTAATCATGTCATTCTAAAAATACATAGGCTAAAATGGCATCATAATGTGGAGTAACTAGTTCAGGAGTAATTCAGGAGTAAGTAGTATCTCAGTCCCCACCCCCAGTCCGCACTACAGTAGACTCTTCCATGATTGCATCTACGGAAGTGATTCAGAGTGTGAATGGAGACGAGGTCGTGTGAAAATAAAAATTAAAGCTATTCTTACCTTTCTGGAATTTTTTTTTCTGTTAAAATTTCCCTTAAACTATATAAATAATTGCATTATGTTTTCTGTCAATTCAATGGTATTGAATGAAAGTCTAATTTCTCATGTTTCTATCCAGATATCGTTTTAATCATTTACTGTGGCTTTGTCTTCACAATAGTTGGCAAAAGGACGCTAGTGTTGGTGATGTAGCTGTGCGTTAAATGTTTTCCGTTTGGGACACTCAAAGCTTCTCACTGTAATATCGTAAGTGCTGATGGTTTAGCAAGGTTGTTCTTGAGTCAGTTAAATCAATGCCAATATTGGATTTAGTCTAGTTTATAAACTGCATTCAAAAGACCTCATTTGAACAAAGTTTTTTGTTAAATCTTTAGCCTATGTGTACGGTCAAGTTTCAAAGATCAGAGATGACCTAGTGGCACTTCTAGAGTTCAAACCTCCGCAAAGGCAGCACAGTCAAAATCTTGCTGAGTGGGAGCAAAGCTCAGTTACCGCGTGTCATAGGATTTCAAGATGGCTGCTGTAGCAGCCATATTGTTTGACTGATCACAGCAAAGATCAATAGGGTCCATCCCTGATGAAATAGCAACCCACCCACAAAATTTCAGAGATACCTGTTCTTTACTTTTTGTGTTATCTTGTTCACAAACAAACAGACAAACAGCACCAATCACGTAACCTCCTGCCACAATTTGTTGGTGGAGGTAATAAGGCCTGCATTTTACTAACTCCCTGATTATTTGTTCTTCTTTCCCGCAGTGGAAACTTGTCTTTACCAGACACCAAACATTTACCAAACTTTACCAAACATTTCTGCCCGATTCCCCTGACTACAGATTATGTCACACATGATCCTAGTTTCCTATTGGCTGGACAAAGCAGAGTAAAACTAGTGTGAAGCTGGCTTTTCTGTTACAGGAAATGTAGACACCCTTTGAAGTGGGAAGAGCTCACGTCGAAGGAGTTCTTGCGGATTTGTCTCATCAAAGTCAATTTATATTGTAACAAGAAAAATGTGAGCTGAGGCTCACAGAGGTATACCCCCCTCCTATACAAATTTATATGTCATCGGTCAATATTTAGGCAAGTTATGATCTGGAAAGGAATCGACCAATGAGAATTCATCAACCTCATTAAATATGCATGAATTTGGGCGAATCACGTTGGACATCAAACTGATCCTTCGTCATCCCAAAAGGCATGCACACATCGAAAATTGTGTAAATCGGTGAATATTTAGGCAAGTTATGATCTTGAAAGGAATCGACCAATGAGAATTCATCAACCTCATTAAATATGCGTAAATTTGAGCGGATCACGGTGGACATGAAACTGATCCTTCGTCATCCCAAAAGGCATGCACACACCGAAAATTGAGTAAATCGGTCAATATTTAGGCAAGTTATGATCTGGAAAGGAATGGACCAATGAGAATTCATGAAATTCATTAAATATGCATACATTTTGGCGGATCACGTTGGACATCGAACTCATCCTTCATCATCCCAAAAAGCATGCACACACCGAAAATTGAGTGAATCGGTCAATATTTGGCCAATTTATGGTCTGGAAACGAGCGTGACGGACGAACGAACGAACGGACGGAAGAACGAACAAAGCGATTGCTATATACCCCCCTTCCTCCGGGGGTTATAATTAGACATGTAAATATTAATCTATACATCTGATATTTCACATAGACTTTTTAGCTTGTAAAAATTATTCCCACCTGCGCTTCATTCTGATCATCAACTACAAGGCCCACAAATATGGTGCTTTAGACATTTATCGTGTTTTTCTAAACTTTAACCATTATGTTGTGCTTGTAAGTGAGACATCAGCATTGTCCATATTTTTTTCTAAAAATAAATTGAATATGATTTTTATGCAGTTGCTGGAACTGAGGCGGGCCAAATAGAGCCTGGCTGCTGAAACATGGTCTCCAAGCTCAAAGTTTTCAAGCTAGCTACAGCTTACACGAGGCCAAGAAGCTAACTCAGCTCAATGCTACATAGTTTGCTATGGCCAAGATGCTGGATGATATCTGTCCTAGTAAAGGAATGGAGCTGACAAGTTGCTTGCGGTGGCGGATTGAATGCTGTTAATATCCGAGAAGCAGTTGCGAGACAAATGCTGTACACCGTTGGGAAGTTGCGGCGGTTGGCTCAGTGTGTATCAGTGTCCCCCTGGGAGTGCGAGTGGGTGCTCGGCTTCCCAGCAAGCGAGACGTCTGCCCGACGTGCAGATCATGTCTATATCACGTTATAAACATCATCTGCACGTTGGGCAGACGTCTCATGTTTGCTGAGTTAGCTCTTTGACGCACCTTGGCCAGGTCCCATTAACGGTACTATGGTCAGCCAGCATTGCATTACGCAACCTTACTGACAAACCTGATGGACCTTAATTTTCTTACCTCACTCTTGCACATTTTGATATGAAACAGTATCACCCTACATTTTCACCTTGGTGAATGCTGAATTATTTGGTTACTGTGGCCAGCATACGCATGGGTCATCAATGCTAACCCAACTGGGCGCCTTGTTCTAAGCTGAACCATGGTTATTTCATCAGCTGCCCAGCTAATTCATGACCTTTAGCTATATAAGCGAACGATACCACTAAGACTAGCAACTTCTCTATGGCGTCGTATAATTAAAGGTGTTTCTGGACCTCGACAAGGAGCCCTTGCTCTTAGTGTTTTTCGGTGTAAATGGAGCGTCACTGGACACCAAATATAGCCGAACATGGCTAGTTTGTGACTCTGTTTTCCGTTGTCGTTTGGCTTATTAATTAGGTTAATGTAGCTGGCTAGCTTGTGGATGATGGCCTTTATGAAGAAACACATTAGGCGACCGCTAGCTAGCTTGCAAGATAATGTGGGATAGGTTTGATTTTCTATTTAGCTAGCTAGCCTCTCTATATTCAATAATACCGGATCCATCATCGCACTGAAAATAGAATGAATCCATTTGTGGCAATTGTCACACTATAAGCTCTTGCCGTGTGTATCTATTGACTGTCTAATTACAACAATCTCCGGAGGGCTCTCCAATGCTCTTTGGGATCAGCTGAGAGACCCCGTCATCTAGTAGTGTGCTTTGGTAGTTGGAATGCTCTCACTAACTACCCAGCTAAGAACAGGCTGGTGTACACTCCCTTTGGCACAGCTGGATATCTTGGGCAAAAGATAACCGGGATTACGGTATTCATTCTCTGGCTGGTTGCTGAGCTTATTCTGAGACTTGCTACTACGTGCCAACATGCAACGGTATATGCAATAGTATTTGAATTTCATTCATTTTAAAAAATAGACCAGAGACTCCTAGCCATATAGCAAGACATTATTTTCCCAATATTTTGATGAAAACTTCTTCAGTCACAAACGCAGCCCAAGGGTCAAGTTCTGTGACTCCAATTATCCAGCGGGATTAGCCCAGGTGTCAGCAGCTAGACTGGCCGAGCTGAGGTAACCCCTTCACTAGTGCCTAACTAGCATAGACCAGTGGGTGCCAACCCAGTCCTCAAGGACCCCCTGTCCGGGAGGTTTTTGTTTTTGCACACCTTATCCATTTAAGGCCCAATGCACCTTCATGCACACCCTGTTCAGGTAGATCTTTTTCAACCAATCAGCATGAAGCCCTTAAATGGATCAGGTGTGAAAGTGTAGAAAAAAGAGTAAAAACCTGCATGGCTGGGGGTCCTTGAGGACTGGGTTGAGAACCACTGGCATAGACTGTATAAAAAGATGGATGCAGCACCCAGATCTGAAAAGTGAAGAAAATCTGGAACTTTCTTAAAATTGCATTCTATTTAATGCCCAGCAGATGGTGGTGGTGGCAGAAAGATGTTAAATGAGAAAATAACCCCATTTTACCACCTGATTTATTAATTGAATAATGATTTTCCACATTATTTTATGGCATTCATCGCAAGTTTCAAGTCTCCTTCAGTATATTATGATGGCCAGCTTTGTAAATTAAGGTCCCAAATAGACTAGAAAAAAGGATAAAACCAGATATGCTTTGGGGGCGTGGCTCAACTCTGGTCCTCGTCAAATACGGTGAGTCTGAGCTTCACAAGTGACTGGAGATGGCGCTTATGAAAAAAAAAAAAAGATGATGTCATAGGTGTAAAGACACATGACTTCAAAAATCCTGCTCTCCTGTCTGGTGATCTCTGGATCCGCCATTGATTGTTATTTCATTATGCGGATGGCAATGTTAAATACTTTGTAAGCTATATATAACTAAATATATTGTATCATTTGGACATGCTCAGGTTGATATAGCTGGCTGAGTGAGTGACTCCAAAAATGCTTGATTGCAGCAGGTGTATCATGAGATAAATACTCCACATAATGAGCTCATAGAGAATCTGCCACAAATTACATTGTTTCTGGCTTAATTGGCGGATGAGAAATAACATTACCTATTTTAGCAACAACGAAGTGTGACCAGTTTTCTACAAATAGTGCTTGCTTGCAGCAAGCTGGAAGCCTGAGCTTCTCTGATTGACATATTGGTAGATGCTACGCTGGGAATATTCATGTAAGAAATTTCTCTGCTTTAACGTGTGGCGAAGCTGCTTCCTGCCTTGGGTGGAGGTGACAAAGTCAGACTCAAAACAGACACTGAAAACTGACTGGATGGGAACTGGAGTCATCCAGGCCACCGGTTCCATGCAACACTCATTTGCTGTGGAGGCATCACAAGGAAATTGCAGACATCAGCCGAACACCAACAAAGAAGAGCTGAACGCCCAACCAGGGGAGCATCTCCCCACAACCAAACCAGAGTCCTCTCCCTCAGGAGGTTCCTCGCCCTGCATGAGCCTCTGCTGACACAGAAACTGGGGAAATGACACCACCACCCAGGATTGTGAGGACACACAATGGACATGTTGTAAAACCTTCTGTCAAGCTCAGCTATTAGTTAGTAGGGATGTGGAGTACAGAGTATAGAGGACAGAATAATCTCTCTCCCATTCCTCCAGGGGTTGGTGGTCAACCCACTACCCCGTAAAATAGACATGTTTCTCAGTCTTGTGGACAAGAGTTTAACAGACCAAGGATGGAAAGTTTGTCTTCAGACAATATTGTCCACATTGCTAATGTTCAAAATGAATAACAGTTGATATAGCATACCCTGGACTTTAAAAGCGGGAGATGTGGCGTAAGCCTGTTTTCTGTAATGGGAGTTTGCGCTTACGCGCTTAGTGACTGCTGCGAGTTAGGGGACTGGCAAAAGAGGAAAGAAATAAAGCAATCAGCCAGACGCACTGATAATCGTCTCCTGTGTTTCTTAGGCATAAGAGTAAGCGATAAAAGCCTTGCAGTATGTGCCCTGAGTTTGCTTATTTTCTGCAGGAATATTTTCCACTACATGGAACATTAGATAGATAAACAACACCAATGAACAGACAGAAAGCAAGAAGATCCACTTCTGGCCAACTCACCTGATTCTGCAGATATCTTGCCAGTAGCTGGTACATGAATGCTGCCTACAAACATTGAAAAGGTTTTTTTTAAACAGATGAAGTAAAGGAAATTATAAAAGATATTATTCTGGTCATGATTTATCAGCTGACGGAAGGACTGAACTCACTGGAAGAGCAGGCATAAATATCACCACATACAGCTGTGAGAGCCTGGGGGGGACAAACAGACCTGTCAGTATCCATGACTGACATATAAACCACCAGTTTCAATGACAGAGGCTTTGCTGTGCCTATTGGCTGATGCATGGAATCACAGCGCCACTGTATATGTATGTAATTGCCTATTTATTTTCATTTTAGTTTTTCTTTTAAATTAATTTTTATTGACATTCAGCAACAATGTCACATAAAATACATCTCACATATTGCATGTGTATACCTCACTCATTCATAATTACCTGCAATGTCCAATTTTAAGTTTTATCACAATATAATACAAAAAATAAATAAAAATAACGATTTTGTAAAATATGGAGCGATAGTTTCTCTGCCATACATTAAAATCACAAACTAGTAAAAACAAAGTCTGGCCTACGTGGTATTACATAGTCAACCGATTTTTCCCATCTAGACACAAATAATTCCAATTCATAATTAACATGCTGTTATCCTTTCCATTTTGTAACTATCCATTGTAATGTCCATCCATGTTTTTAAAGTTGCACTCTCCTGTGATAACCATTTCCTTGTAAAGGCCTTTTTTGCAGTTACCAGCAATATATTTAATAGATATTTATCCCTCTATAGCCATTCTTGAGGCTCTTAATTTTAGTTTTCAATTTAAAAAAAGCTCATTCAAAGTAGAAAAGAAACAGAAATAAAATTTGCCAGTTATAGATTTTAAAACTGGCAAGATCTGAACAGCCCCTATAAATAAATAAATAGATAGTAGATAAGTAAATACACTTATATCAGTGAGGTGACGTCTACGTGCTGGAATAAGTTGGATATTCTGGTATTCAGTGTGAGTTACAATGACATTCATTTACACAGAAAAATCAACTTTTTACAATTGAAGCACTGATTACTAAAAGCCCACAAGTCAAGTCAAGTCAAGTGTGACTTATGGGGTTTTAGTAATAGGTGCTTCAATTATCATTTCGTTAAATCTTTTTTTGCCTTTCTTACTATCTAACAATTGAAGACCACAAAGGAAAAAAGATCTGAGTCCATATTTTAATTTTTGTATATTTTATATATAATATAATACCATAATATGTATTATATTATATATTATTATAATATTTTATATTTTTTGCACTTTTTTTCACAGTGCTTTGTTTCTGAGATGAATTTTTAATTCATAATTTCTCCCCAACATGAAAATGTGCCTCTGATCATTTTTCCACAGTGGATCTTCAAATGCATTTGTGTTGTACCTGGCGACATCTGGATTCTGCTTGACAGCCAGGAGGATGGACTCTGTATTAATGAGAACAGCCCAGCAGGGGAAACATGCTAACAGTAGAATGAGAATCCCCCTCTGCAGAATGACGCCAACTCTCTTCAGGTTACTGCTGCCAAATGTCTACAGAAAAGAGACGGCAATGAGGACATTTGCATATTACACTATCTAAAATATATTTGTTTACAAACACACACACACACACACACATACACACACACACACACACACATACACACACACACACACACACAAACACACACACACTCACTATGGGGGGTGAAAAGAGTCACGGAGGTCAAGACCCAAGTATGTGCAGCAAGTCTTAGGCACCCCACATTTTTTAGATAAAATACCCAAAAAGTAGCCCGAATTTTTTTTTTATTTCCGTATTACATCAAACTGTTAAAGAGTAATAAAAAGTGGACGTTTCAGGCACTCACACCATCATCAGCATAAGCCCAAGCAACACGTCTTCCAGCTTAAATCAACACTCATCATTAGCAGCAAGCAGTTAATCATTTAAGCAATTAACACTGAGAAGACACGCAAAAGGCACAAGAGATAGAAATAAAATAAGACGAGCACGATTCCTACATCACCTCTAATACAGGGAATTACAAAAAGTTACGAACTTTAAGCTGGAAGACGTGTTGCTCGAGCTAATGCTGATGATGGTGAGAGGGACCGAAACTTCCACTTTTTATTACTCTTCAACAGTTTGATGTCATACGGAAATTAAGAAAAATTTTTCTACATCCTATCGGTCTCTCCTTTTTGTGCGCAGTGTGCGGTTTTTTGGGTATTTTATCGAGTTTGTACTTTCGGTTGTACGCACCTGTGGCTTACTTCACGAGCCGGATTTCCAAGAGCGCAAACGCCTTTTTCAAGACCCCACATTTTTTTAAATTTAATTCTGGCTTTTGATGTTCACTTTTTGTTTTCCATATTATTCTCACTGAAGATAAAAAGTACATTTGAAATTCAAATGCTAATTATAAAAAATAACATTTATTCACAAACTTTTCATTCCATTAAAAACAGTTGATACAGATTATATAGTCGTGACAGAGGCTTGATGTGGAGATCATCATGGCTGATGCCATTACTTGGAGGGATGGACACAGCATTCATTCATTCTCTCTTTATTTCAGACTTTGTGATACAACCTCAATTCCGAAATACTTGGGACGAAGTGTAAATTGTGAATAAAATCAAAATGCAATGATGTTCAGATCACATGAGCCAAAATGTTATTTACAATAGAACATAGATAACATTTCAAATGTTGAAACTGAGACATTTTACATTTTTATCCAGTGGATAACATCATCAAAAGATTCAGAGAAACTGGAAAAATTGTGCGTAAGGGACAAGGTCAAAGACCTTTACTGGATGCCCGTGATCTTCGGGCCCTCAGACGCCACTGCATCACTCACCGGCATGATTCTGGCACTGACATTAATAAATGGGCCCAAGAATACTTCACGAAGCCACTGTCTGTAACACAGTCCGCTGTGCCATCCAAAGATGCCACCTAAAACTCTATCATACAAAAAGAAAGCTATTGTTGAGCATGATCCAATAGAGCCGCCATGTTCTGTGGGCCATGGCCAATTTAAAATGGACTGCAAAAGTGGCAAAGTGTCCTGTGGTCAGACGAGTCCAAATCTGACATTCTTGTAGGAAATCATGGGCGTTGTTTACTCCAGGCTAAAGATGAGAAGGACCACCCCTCCTGTTATTAGCGTTCAGTTCAAAAGCCAGCATCTCTGATGGTATGTTGATCCATTAGTGCATATAGTGTGGGACACTTGCATGTTTTAAGAAGCACCATGAATGCTGAAAGGTATATAAAGGTTTTAGAGCAACATATGCTCCCCTCCAGATGACATCTAGTCCAGGGAAGGCCTTGTGTATTTCAGCAGGACAATGCAAAACCACATACTGCAGCTATTACAACAGCATGGCTTTGTAGTAGAAGAGTCCATGTGCTGAACTGGCCTGCCTGCAGTCCTGATCTTTCACCGATTGAGAACATTTGGCGCATAATTAAACGAAAAGCCTGTCAAAGGAGACCCAAAACTCTCCAGCAGCTGGAGGTCGGTATCAAACAAGAGTGGGATCAAATTCCAATGGCTAAACTCAAGAAACTTGTCTCATCAATGCCCAGATGCCTTCACTCTGTGTTAAAAAGAAGAGGGGATGTTACATCAAGGTAAACAGGCCCCTGTCGCAACTTTTTTGAGACCTGTAGCAGCCATAAAATTTGAAATGAGCTCATTTTGTGGATAAAATTGTAAAATTTCTCTGTTTCAGCATTTGCTGTGTTACCTCTGTTCTATTATGAATATAATACTGTCTGGTGTGATTTGAAAGTCATTGTGATATGATTTTATTCATAATTTACTCTTTGTCCCAACTATTTCAGAACTGGGGTTGTACAAGTCGATAGTTTTAAAAGAAAAAGAGAGAAAAAAAAATAACAATAAAAATAAAAAATTACACAGGTATAGATATAACAGCAGAATACATAAATACACATTTAAAAAATCACCATGATGGCCAGAGGGTCAAATAGAGGAACTAGTGTTCATATCAAGCTTTTTATTCCACAGTTTGAGTTAATTAGAAACTGTATATATCAGATGAAACAATGTCAGATAAGATGCAGTTATGAGAGGATTCTATCATTTCTTTAAAACTGTTGTTTAAAACAACAGAGACAGTCTGCAGAAGAATGCTGACAAGTTTTCCACTCTGCTTGGAACAAGCAAAAAGCCACTCATCTTATGAAACTACAGCACAACAGAACAGTGTCCCAAATTTTTAGGCAAAGTGTAGTCACTCCAAATATCGGTGAGATTTTTTAACTATTTACAGCTCTTTATAGTAAATTTCTCAGGAATTACAAAAGTTTAATTTCATGATTTTTGCAAGCATATTTGGCCAACAAAATTGCTTTAAATGTGCCTAAGACTTTTGCACAGTACTGTACACTTGTGTGATTATTTACTAGAAGTCCAAGTCGAGGGCATGTTTGTGTGTCTTGAACTCAGCAACGCTTTTCACTCTCCACCCCCTAATCACGCACGTGCACACACACACACACAAACACACGCACACACACACACACACACACAAACACACGCACATGCACACGCGCAAAAATACACACACACACACACACACACACACACGTGCGCGCATGCGCAAAAATACGCACACACACACACACACACACACACACACACACACGCGCGCACGCGCCCACACACACACACACCTTCATTTGTTATGTGTAAATTATTTTGTCATATCCACCAGATAATTAACTTAGCTCAAAGTACGGAGTTTAATCTACAACCTAAAATCTAAGGTAAATCTATGCAGGCAATAAATTAACTAAATTTACATAAATAACATAAATTAACTAAACAAACGGAAGGTAAAATATACTCGCAATCATTAACAACCTAAATGGCAAGCAGTATATCAATTTGACTTATACAGACTCGTGTCTGACTCTCAGACCCTTCAGTGGTTAAACACACAATGACACAGCTAACGAAGAATAAATAAAATGGCCAAAGTGGCCCATACCTGGGATATCAATGTATCACAAGCAGATGCAAGTCCATTTCCAATAGAAATCCCTGTAACATTTATGACCTTGTAAAAACAACAGAAATATGTGCATCAGCATGTATACTGTCAGTACTTATTTGCATTGTAACACTTCATATTTTCAGGGCAAGGAATACTGTTGCCACCACTGAATCAGGGAGTACAACGCACTGCTGTGGCTAAGGACACTCCTGCCAGTTGGATCTTCCCCAGATGTCCACAGAACACAGTACTGACAAAGCTGATTAAAAATGTCATAAGCTGTGAGATGATCTGGAAATACAAGAAAGAAACAAATATTTAAATTATTCACCAATCGTTTCTCCTAAAAATAATGAAGAAATTAAGTTTATCCACCCTAGGTTGCCAGTCATGGTTTGATCTTCTAGATTTCTGCCATCAGAGAGCACCTGATTTGGCTTTGACATTAATCTTCAGCAATTTTCATTTGCTTTTGTTGGACCATTAATTCATTGACACTTTTTGTGAATTGCACGAAATCAGCGGTTCCAGTGATCAACAGCATGAGCTAATTGCGTCTGGCTTTGGATAGCAGCGACAGCTTAATAGACTGTAATATATCTCGCTTGAGATGTCACATAATAGGTCTTGAATGACACCCTGTCCAAACTGTTGTCATCTCTCCAGCTGACAGATGATTCCCATTCAAATCAGATCACAGAAACTTAGTGAAGCTCCAAAGTTATTATTTTTGCTGCGAGCTTTAGGGATAAAAAGCAAATACGCCAGATGAATGGCAGTATATTCATTTGCGGGCAGTGTGCCAAAGATATGCACAATGTTTGCATTTAATTGATGTTGCAGTGCTAGCAACAGTGAGCCACGCAATATAGTTCACATGGTGTGACTTCTGTACATACATCATCATTACAGGGACCCCACTTTAGACGTGACAAACAATGTAGAAATTGTAAAATATCCTCCTTATGACTAATTCCGCTCAGGTTCCTCTTGAAGTTAAATATAGACTGCTGAATAAATAAATATACATTGAGAGTGATAGCAGCGATCTTACCACAGGTCCTGCTAATGAACAAAGTTGCACGATTTCTTTTTTATAAGCGATGGGTACCCAGCTGCTCAAGAGTCTCAGACATCTTCCACAAACAGTCTTTGAGTCTGAGGTAGATTTCGTGGCGGAGTTACCATTACAAGTTATCTCGCCAATTGCCTCGTTTGGTTTAGTTTTGATGTCGTCCATGCTCAATGACATCGTTTAGATGAAGATGGTCAGAATGGGCTGGGCTCACCTCCGTCATTCCCTAGTTATAGCGATGAGGGGTCGCCCACCCGGGCGATCCAGATGCAACAGCCTATGAGGAGGTGGGTGGAACAAATAGCCGTCCAACTAAAACACTATATTGACCTTTGTCAAACTAAAAGGTGGCAAGTTTTAGACTTGAGGCGGCGCTTTAGCATAATAATTTGCGACGGTCGATTCAGGAGACGGTCTAAAATGTGATGGAGATTTACCGTCATGAACTTAAGTTAACTTTTTTTAAAATTCTATTTGCACGTGAAAGACACATTACATGAGACAGGTCACTCTAGAAGAGTGAGTTAAAAGGAAAAAAAATGCGCAGGTGAGGTCTGAAGCCCGAAAGGGCTTCTAGAGCGGCCTCACCCTGACCCTATAAATACTTATTCAAGAACATAATTCATGTACATCCTATGGGAAAAATAAAGGATAAATAATTGAAAATAAGACGAGAATGATAAAATACAGGATCACAGAAAAAAACAACACAGAAAAGACAAGGAAAAAAAAAAATAATACTAAAAATAAAGCTACACCAGAACAAACTAATTAGAAGAAATAACGGCAAACATAGATTGTAGCACAACTGAACTGGTCCTAGGAGACCGCTATACATAGTGTTCTAATAATTTCAAGAACAGTCTCTTTTCAAATATTGGCAAAGAGGGGGAAAGATTGTGATGTTCGTTCCGCAATGTACTCCCTTTGTATTTGACAGAGTACTGCCCTCTGCTGGTGTGGCGGAGGGGAAGATGCAGGTGTTCAGTTTGTCTTGTCCTATATGAGTGAAAACTGAAATTTCTGCAAAAATATTGTTGAAAGTGATTGGGCAGTTCTTGATTTTGATGAATCACTTTATAAATAAAAGTGCATATTTGTATGATATTGATATCAAATATGGTTAGGATCCTTAGTTTATAAAATAGAGGAGAGGATGGACCACTAGAGTTTGAGTTTGTGGCAGCTCTAACAAATCCTTTTACAGTAAGTGAAGCTTACTGAGTTTGGCTGGGCTGGTATAGGCCCACACTATGTTGCAATAAATTAGGTATGGAGATATTAAGCTATACTACAAAACAAGTAAACTGGATCTATTAAGAAATGAACTGATCTTTCTGATGATACCCAGAGACTGAGACACTTTTTTTTGCCACAAAACCAATATGTTCTTTCCAAGTACAATTTTCATCAACCATGACACCAAGAAAGCGAGCAGAGGATACTTTTTTTTCTATTTCGGAGTCTTCAATAAAGAGCTTGGGTTCATCCAGGTTATACTTTTTCCTACCTTGAAATAGTATGAAATTGTTTTTTTTAATGTTAAGAGACAGTTTATTCAATTTGAACCATTTTGAATAAGCTTGTAGGCCCATGTTGGCCTCTTTTAAAAGAGTTTTTAAATGTTTATTAGAAATGAGAATATCTGTATCATCTGCGAATAAGAGAGGTAAAATTGTACTTGGAACTGTGGAAAGATCATTGAAAAAAATAAAAAATAATAACGGACCCAGAATTGAGCTGTAAGAGGGAAGCCAGGAGATAACATGGACATGTGACCAGAAGTGCCTGTTGCCCTCTGTTCTTTACATAGTGGAGTAATAAAGGCATAAGAACCTATACTTCCCCCACAGCTGGCATCGTCTCCAGTCAGGCATGGCTGGGAACAGTGGGGTAGTAAAGTCATCAGGGTCCGGGCATCCTCTACAGCTGCACCCCCAACTCCTGAGATAAGGGGGCCTGGAACTGGACACTTCAGCATGGCTGTGTGTGTTGAGCGCATCAGAGGCGGGGAAGGGAGCACACCTTGGCTTGGTTGCTGCAAGGAAATTCTCTCACAGCAGGGTGTGACCTGTGCTCTCTGCCCGATTAGTGCCATAGTGACCTCTTCTGGACACACTGTTACTGCACCCTTTCATTTCATCACTGCAACTGCTCTGAGTAATAATCTGAGTTTTAATTTAAAGAAAACCCACTATTACACTGTTTTCACTGCCCTCATGTCATCACTGAATTACTGTATAATACCTGGGGTAATAGTGATGTGAATCTCATTGGGAATGGGTCTGTGGGGAAGGAAATCGTGTTTGGTTTGCATCTCTTCAGCTAAATTCAAGGAGTTGAATGAGATGCATTTCATATCCACTATATTTCAAGAAAACATCGTTACTGTTCCCCAGCAATAATTTGTCAGTTATCTCTTGAGGTGTATTTTGAATCATCTCTCCCCCTTTGCAGGAAGTGCTTTGCGACCCCCCTGAGGTCTGTCTTCAAGGTCCTCGCACAAATCTAAAACTTTTCTTATCTCTTTTGACGAATACTTGTTTTCTTATTTCCTCCGGGGGAGTCCAATTTTGATTTGGGCCATCTGGGCGGCCTAATCAAAGGCGCCACTATCCTTAAATCTGAGAGACGAACTAGTCTTGTGAGGTATCGATCAGGAACCAAATGCGAGGACACGGGATTGCAAAAATGAGGAGCTTTATTGAGTAAGGTGACCCCCGCAGAGAAGATGGCAACAGTACAGAGTCCGTAATACAAAACTCAAATTCCAATGGGACAGAGCAGAGTTCGTAACCAGGGCACCAATCACAAATCGTAATCAGCAAAAACAGATCCAGTACACTGGCGTAGGTTTGTGGGAGAAGCAAACTCATGAGCCAGAAGACAGTCCGAATCGGTAACAGGGCAGCAATCCACAAAATCGAGGTCGGGCAGAAAAGGTCAAAACACACAGATGCAACAGTAATCCAAAAAGGCAAACCAAAAATCTGAAGTTGGGCAACCCAGTCAGAATCAGAACCCAATGAATACAAGGCGAGAGAAAAGCAGCACAGGTAAACACGGGAACGATCTGACAGAGAATGGCAGTGAAAAGACACCTAATATACACTTCTGGGAAGATCACATGGGGAGAATCACAGGTGCAGGAAGTTAGGCTGATTACAAGGGGAAGGCACATGAGGAAGAACCTAATCACATGGAATTGGCCAAAGCCAAAACGCGGACAGGGAACACGAGACATTCCTATTGACAAACATACGGCTCCAGTCACGGAGTTTCTAACGTGCATAGATAATGAGAAACAGGACAGCGTGATCAGGTGTGAGCTTTCACAGAAAATGCAGCAAAGGTAATCAGGGAGAGCAAAGAGGCGGAGACTAGAACAGGGCGAGTGCTGAGAGCTTGTTAATCAATTAGTAAGTGCAACTATACAAATCCTTGGTGCTCGTTAGTAAATTAGTATTATATACAAGGTTAGTTGTTGTTAGTAATCTCAGGAGAAAATAATAAAGTGTTAGTATTGTTTGTAGATAGAAAAGAAGAGAGAAGCCAGTAAACGAGATCGGAAGGAAGATTGGAAACCAGAATCCAATAAATCACCCGAGGAGTGAAACACAAGACTGGGGCTGAGTGCAATGACAAGACATGAGACCAGACGGGGGAGACAAAGTGCAAAGCAAAATGGAAAACATGAACCGGAATGAGATTATGGCTAAATGTAAAAAATGGAAAAGTAATCTAAGAAAAAACATGACAAATCCAAATACCAATACACAATACACAATCCTAGGAATGGTCAGACATTGCTGTGTCAGGAAAACAACAAAGCAAATATCAAAACATGGCAAGATCAAGACAGGCATGGCAGGATCATAACAATTTGTTCCCCCCCTTTCTACAATCCTCTTCTGTCTCGTTCAGTGTCCCTCCCTCCCATTTCCTTTTATTCCTCTCTAACTGCATCACTCTCTGGGAACCCCAGGGGACTCGAGGAGCCTTTATGACCCTAAGAAAGGACAGGACCCCCTCATTGAGTCTTATTGCCTGGGGCTTCCTTTATCCTGCAGTGATCTCCACTGACTCAACTCTTTTCCATCCTTCATCAGTACAAATTCCCATGCGCATTCAATTTAATAAATATGGAAAATTAGTATTGTAGGTCTGTTTTGCAATTCATTGACTTACCTTTGATCACCTGTGAACTGTCCTCTGAAGTTAAATGGTTCTAGCATTGACTGATGACTCTTCATGGACAGACAGGTAGGGACATGTGATCCTGCTCTTTGCATCTTTTGCCTGTGAACAAAACTTACAGACTAAGCTTCTAGTTAAACTCATCCTCTTACTGCAGCCCTAACTCACAGCACATGGAGACAGAGATTCCAGTTGAACTCAACCTCTTACTGCAGCCCTAACTCACAGCACATGGAGACAGAGATTCCAGTTGAACTCAACCTCTTACTGCAGCCCTAACTCACAGCACATGGAGACAGAGATTCCAGTTGAACTCAACCTCTTACTGCAGCCCTAACTCACAGCACATGGAGACAGAGATTCCAGTTGAACTCAACCTCTTACTGCAGCTCTAACTCACAGCACATGGAGACAGAGATTCCAGTTAAACTCATCCTCTTACTGCAGCCCTAACTCACAGCACATGGAGACAGAGATTCCAGTTGAACTCAACCTCTTACTGCAGCCCTAACTCACAGCACATGGAGACAGAGATTCCAGTTGAACTCAACCTCTTACTGCAGCCCTAACTCACAGCACATGGAGACAGAGATTCCAGTTGAACTCAACCTCTTACTGCAGCCCTAACTCACAGCACATGGAGACAGAGATTCCAGTTGAACTCAACCTCTTACTGCAGCCCTAACTCACAGCACATGGAGACAGAGATTCCAGTTAAACTCATCCTCTTACTGCAGCTCTAACTCACTGCACATGGAGACAGAGATTCCAGTTAAACTCATCCTCTTACTGCAGCCCTAACTCACAGCACATGGAGACAGAGATTCCAGTTGAACTCAACCTCTTACTGCAGCTCTAAGTCACAGCACAAGGACACAGAGCTTCCAGTTAAACTCATTCTCTTTTATTTGCTCTATCTCACAGCCCACCTATGAAAATAAAGAAATTCACTTACCTTCCCTGAAAGGGAATAGAAATATTCAAGAACAATTATGCATGAATTTACATTAAGGAATAAAAAAGTGTTGATTTGTACATTTTAATGGAGTTCTAAATGAAGGTTAGTGAACCTTAACAAAACAAAACAAAAGTCACTCCATTTACCCACGACTAATCCAACCAGCCTATTAGTCCCAATCCTCTTTTGTCTTGTTTGACATCCACCCCCATCTTCATCTCTTATCCTCTCACTCTTATCTCATCGTCCTGGTTCATACCTTTGGCGTGCATAGTTTGTAAGCTGTGGATATAGAAGCTTTTCATTCTAGGCAATAAATAGCCAATACATCTGTCGGTTTTTTAGATGTTCCATTCCATTCCAATATACCTCTGAGATGCCACAGAATGTTGTGCTTCTTGAAAGTGGAGAGCCACTGGACTCCTTGGGTCTTGAGTACATATACTGGATCTATGTACTGCTCTCCTGGTTTTAAGATCTTGCCTAGTTTTGCCTACATAGGAAAGACACAAGGACAGGTAAGTAAATAGATGACATTCTTTTGATTGCATGTAATTATACCATTAATCTTCAGCGCATTGCCTGTACGTGGGTGTTTACATGTAGTGCACTCAGCTTCTATATCCACAGCTTTCAAACGATACATCCCGAACCGGGAAGATGAGATTAGACACTTCCTCTGAAAATAGTATTATCAGATCCCATTGTTTGGGATACCTCCCTTGGATAGCCCATCGAAGGGATTTTGATAAGTCTTAACTTTCCATACGTTTCAGTCCTACAGAATGTGTTTTAAAATTAATTTAAAATGTAATTAGAATTGTTATAAAATACTGTAAAATCAATAAAAGTGTTACTCTGTCTAAATCTCTAAAACATTTAACAATGGTTGTAATAGTGGAAGGAATTGTTTATCGTTTATAGTATAGGCCTATAACATCATCCACGTTGTAATATACAAGCCTCGCTTGGGCCGAATCGGCTACAGTTCAGAAGGGCTTCAATCTCAACCATATTCTACAGATGTCCGTCTATTTGATAGCAGATATGGGTTAACGGCATTTAGGAGTCTCTCTATACTACTGAATGGTTCTGTATTGTTTTGGTATTGTGTCTGTGATGATTTTTTCTCATTCTGGCATCTGCTCATGTTCTGTTCGGCTTTGCTCATGTTTCATGCCTTACCATGTTTATTCTGACTGCTTTTTGTGTATCTTTGACATTTGCCATGTATGACTATTCTTTGGAAGGTGTATTGTCGTTTGGTTACCTGGTTTTGTTATTGTATTGTCTTAGTTTTTTATTTTTCCATATTTTGCATTTTGCCATAGTCTTACTCCGGTCCATGTTTTCCATTATGCTTTGCACTCTGTCTCCCCCGTCTGGTCTCTTGTCTTGTCATTGCTTACAGCCCCAGTCCTGCGTGTTACTCTTCAGGTGATTTATTGGATTCTGGATTTCAGTCTTCCTTCCAATCTCGTTTGCTTACTTCGCCTTACTTTTCTATCTTACTAACCATACTAACAGTTTGTTGTTTTCGCTGGGAGTTACTAACACTAACTAACATTGTATGGATACTAACTTACTTACCAGCACCAAGGGATTGTATAGTTTCACTTACTAATTGATTAACAAGCTCTCAGCACTCGCCCTGTTCTAGTCTCCGCCTCTTGTCTCTCCCTGATTACCTTTGCTGCATTTTCTGTGGAAGCTCCACTTCTTATCACACTGTCCTTCTCTAATTATCTATGCACATTAGAAGTCCTTAACTGGAGCCGTATAGGTTTGTCCCGTGATTCCTGTCCGCGTTTTGGCTTCTGCCAAATTTCATGTGATTAGGTTCTCCCTCATGTGCTGTTCCCTTGTAATCAGTCTGACTGTTTGCACCTGTGTCTCTCACCATGTGATCTTCCCTGAAGTGTATATTAGGGGCCTGATTTACCAAGACCTTTAGCACATGCAAAATATTTTTGCTCATGCAGAACCAGAAACCTTACCACTGATTGGTGCAAGGCAAATACCCTGGCCAATCATGGGTAATGTTATTGGTTTTGCACGGGCAAAAAGATTTTGCATGTGCAAAAGGCCTTAGTAAATCAGGCCCTTGGTGTCTCTTCACAGTTATTCTCTGTCAGATTGTTTCCTCAGTCTTCTTGTGCCACGCTTCTCTCGCCTTGATCACTCAGTGTTTATCTTTCTGACTGGACCGCCCGACTTTTCGATTTTTGCCTTTGTGATTTTGGATTATTGTTGCATCTGTGTGTTTTGACCTTTTTTCTGCCCGACCACGAGATCTATGTTTGCTGCCCTGGTTACGATTCGGATTACGCCCATTGGATTCTGGTTTTGCTTCTCTGACACACCTGTACCTCTGAACAAGAACCATTTCTGTTCGACTACGATTACTGTGATTGCTGCCCCGGTTTTTCATTCTGTTTTTGCCCAACTGGATTGTGATTTTTGGAGTGTGGACTTTGTACCCTTGCCTTCTGGGGTCCTTCCCCTTTATTAATAAAACAAGTTGTACTGCGTTGCTTGGTTCTCGCGACTGGTTCCTGATCGTACCCTCGCAGATTTTATTTGTTGTTTTGAATCCCATTTCATCTTTATTCATAAATTTGCCACAGTTTAAAAAAATGGGTGTTCTTCCCTTAAGAACAGGGACTTCATACCTGGGTAATTAGAGACGCGCCAGGAGGCCGCTCTGCCACACCCCTTATCTTTCTAAGGGACGTACCCACTATTGAACTTGAAACCTGAATAAGATCATTGAGATTTAAACATTGTTTGTCTATTTGTTAAAGAAGTCTCAAGATGAGATGGTGTGCGGGTTTTATCTACTTTCCGTAATGCTCTATATTCGACCCGGTACCCGCAGTCGATATACATTTTGTTATACTCTCATCTAGCATTGATAAACCACCCCATGGGGTTTATGAATCCACCAGAGAAGCCTGCGATATCAATTTTCTTAATGACAAAAAATGATATTTCTTAACATCTCTTAGTTTTTGGGAGGGGCCACCCATTCTGGGGCCCCGCAAAGTGTCACCAATGATTATAATCATGTGCTAATCATTGCATATTGTAGCTGATTTATTTTCCTAATGAAAAAAAATTGTTGCAATTGACTGCTGAGAGAGGATATTTGTTCAAAAAGTATGTTCTACAATTCCATCGGCCACGTGTGTAAACGACAGTACATTTGACAAAGTTCCCGGCCATAACACACTAAGGGAATTTGCTGAAATTTGCCCCAGGGTCTGGCCAACATTCAACAAAAAACCAGTGTCGACACCGTTAACATCTTCATCAGAACGCTTGCATCAACCAACTGTTGTAAACCCTAAAATGGGGTGTGTTGATACAAAATTGATTTTGTGAGTATGACTCTCACTTAATTCTTCAAGTTTCAGTTTTTTCAATCATATAGTTATTAAATGTCACCCTTATGATGTTTATGTTCATGCTTAAAATTATTGCCTATTCTTAGACCGTCAAACTAAGGAGCCTCAAGACCATGACAGGTGACAGGTCGTATTGAGGAATAACTACCATGCTATCATGCTGATTTACCATATCGTTAGCCTCATAGCATAATTACCCAAGTCATTTTTTGGCCAAATTACCAATATCAATAAAAAATACCAATGTGCTGGCTAAAAATTGTGTTTTTTCTTGTTTTCCGAAAACATTCAAATATGACTTAGGCAACTGTGCTATTAGGCTAACGATATAATATATTTGATTCACATTTGACTAGATTCACACAAATTTATCTATTTACAATAAATCACAGATTTGACTTTGGCTGTTTATGGCTGCATCTTTGTTTGTGACTGGGGGTAGCAACATCCAAGATCATACAGGATGCTGGTCACATGGGCACACATCCCGATAGTACTCTTACCTGTTGGACAAAGACAATAATAATCCTTGAGTGGATCATCCGCTTCAGAAGAGTCGTATTCAATCCAGACATTATATTTAGTCTGAGACCCGATGTCTGGAGTGAATCTGACCTCTGATTAGGTTTGGTGAATACTGGCACACCCTCACCTCAAAGTCTCCATCAGGGGTGAGATGTTCTGAGACACAACCTGTGCCTGCTTGAGCTGGTATACCCCACATGTGACTGTCTTCAGGTACTCTAACTGCAAGAGAGGAAACTGTACATCACTGGCATCTATTTCAGCAATTTCTTTGGTGTGCCATGGACGAGGACTTTGTCAAATGTTACGTTGTTTACACCCTTGTGGCCAGACCTACGTAGGGAAAACCTCCCGTGCGCTTCGTGCCAGGATTAGGGAACATAGAAGTAACGTTAGAACTGGAGACGAACGCAAGCCTGTGCTGCTTATTTTAAACAAACAGCTCATTATGTCAGTGCATTGAGTTATGTTATGTGAAAAAGGGGGGTGATCTCAAAAGAAGGCTTCTCACACGGGAAACGCATTGCATTTATTTTCTTAATACCATGTCTCCTAAAGGTTTGAATGAGGAATTTGACATAAAACCCTACCTGTGACTGTCCTTTGCCTTCCTGTCTGGTACTTCTGTAACAGGGGTGAAATACACACCTGTATAATTTAATACTGTTGGTTATAATTACACTAAAATACCTAATAACTGTTTGTTCGGTCAGCCTGAAAAGAACTCTTTAATCCATAATGCCTTGTGTTGTAGGTTGCAGTCACCCCGACCTTTGCTTTCTTATTCTGTGGTAATTTGTATATATTCTGCTGGCGGCTTCTCCTGTCCCCTGTTGTATGAATCCCTGTGGGAGAGGCGAGTGTCTATTGTCCTGTCCAAATTTACATCTGATACCATCCGTACATTTAAAAGGGTATTTTGTGCATATTATTACCTACAACATTTTGGTGCATTATCCCACAACATGTTGTGATCGAAATGTCCGGGATGAATGGTATTTCGTGGGCAGACGGGAGTTCGCTACATGCAGCAAGCTAAGCTAGCGTACGTGAACAGCATATTTAGCTTACTAGATGCATGTTACTTGAAGATAACTTTGGTGCTGTATCTTTATCCGGTGTAGGATCTGGAGCAGGCTGGGGAGTTTAATGGAGACTTTGTATGTCTGTTGCTTTTGCCAGTAAACGCGATCGATGAGAGAATCCCAGTGTCATAGCATTGTTTAACATATACTCAGCACAACATAGAGGTTTCCACCTGTTACACCTCTGCATGCATATTTCATTTATTTTTATTACAATAAATGTCATTACATCTCTTGTTGTATGCTATGTTGTGTCTATTTACATTGTGTCATTTTTTTCGATGATGAATCTTGAATATGTATTATTAAGTGTATTTGTGTCTTAGCCTTAATTGGCTGTCAGTGATGTCAGAATGATGTCATTGGCCTACTGTCATTATATAAACCTTAAGGGTCATGTCAGTCATTTGCTTGATGGAGACCCTGCTGGGTTGAAAAATTGCCTGCTTTTCCTGTCAATAAAGTATTGGGAGCTACAACCCAGTGTGGAGACATTTATCATTTTTCATTTTCATGGTCAAGGCAATAATTTTAAGCATAAACATAGGGTTATAGTTAATGATTATATTACTGAAAAAACTTACACTTGAAAAATTGTGTGACAGCTATACTCACACAATCCATTTCAAATCAACAAACACACCATTTTAGGGTTTACAATCTTTGGTTGACGCAAGTGTTTGGATGAAGATGTTACCAGTGTCAACACATCGTTGTTTTTTCAATGAATGTTGGCCAGACCCTGGGGCAAATTTCAGCAGATTCCCTTTGTGTGTCGTGGCCGGGAACGTTGTCAAATGTATCATCCTTCACTCATGTAGCCATTGGAAATCTCTATTTCAGAACATATTTTTTGAACAAATATCTTCCTATCTCAGCAGTATGACATCGATTTCAACAAATTCTTTTGTCATTCATTAGGAAAATATATCAGCTACAATGTGCATTGATTAGCACATGATTATAATCATTGGTGACACTTTGTGGGGCCGCAGAATGGATGGCCCCTCCCAATAACTATAAAATGTTAAAAATATCACTTTTTGTCAACAAGAAAATTGATATGGCAGGTTTCTCTGGTGGATTCATGAACCCCAAGGGATGGTTTATCAATGCTGAAAATTATTTTGAAATTGGTGGTTTGGGCCAGAAAACGGCCCAAATGGGACTGGGAGCTCTGAAATCCCAACTTCTGAGTCCATATGGCACGCAGCATTACACACATCACATTTACACATTACACATGATTTATGCATGTGTACCTCTCTCTTGCAGGGCTGCGGGCTCCACCTTCAGTGGCTGGCTCCTCTGTGAGGCTCATTTTCAAAACAGCACCCCCTACGCCACCGAACTGGAACATACACAAAAAGAATTAGACCACACTAAGGGTCAGGCTCAAAGTAGCCCACCAGATAAGACAGCACAGTAATCTGAACATAGACACACCCTCTCATACACAGATACTTGACAGCTTTTATTCTGGCAAGAACCGTACTGTTGAATTCAAACCACAGCTTTTCTATGGAGTTCATGCATTGTTATAATTTGACTGCATTTAACAGTTTAATTAATGCATTGTATCCTTGTTATTTTAACTGAAAATGAGTCCTGTGCCCATTTAACTGTGGATTACAGTTCACATACACCAGCGGTGTCCAATCCAGAAAGGGCCGGTGTGGGTGCTGGTTTTTGATAGAGCCCAACACTAACACACCTGATTCTACCCACCAAGGTCCTGATTGTAGCCCCTAATTAGTTCATTAGTGGAATCAGGTGCAGTATCACTGCAGGCTAGGACAAAAACCTGCACCCACACCGGCCCTTTACGGAGGAGATTGGACACCTCTGACATACAAAGTGTAACGGTTTTGCCTTGCAGTCCCTCCCACTCCTGCTGTCTTTGCCTCCACTTCAACGGGCAACAGGTGTGGCTCCTTGAGGCGGAGGTGAAGGCAGCCTATTTAAGCTCTGCAACTGCAGCTGCATTCTGGTTTTTATCCCTGCTGTGTGGTGCTGCTGCTCCCCTGTTTTTTGGTTGTTAAAATATATTTATTAAACCTTTGCTATTTTTATATCAGCCTGTGCAAGTGGGTCCCCTCCTCTCCTTTGGGTACATGGTCCCAGTGCCCGCCGGATAGCAGGTTGCAACCGGAGGGACCAAACCATCACACATGGAACCTCTGCTATAAACTGATTGTAAAATGACAGTTAAAGTAACTGGCAAAAAAGGCACCAGTTTATAACAGTGTGTTATGGAAATGTTAACGCTGAAAAATGTTATTTAATGATGAAAATGAACATATGTGTGCATTGCAAAGTGAGCTCAGTCCTACTTTTATGTAACTTTCAGACAGCTGGCAGAGGTAGCCAGGTTTGGGCTAAAATGCTTTTATTTGAGGAGAGTTCACTATGTTGTCCCCTTTCACAAGGGCAGGGCCCAGGAACCGCAGGACCAAAGCCCTGCTCTATGGAATTTTCACCCCTGGACTTTTCGTCCTCATAAACTTTTGTCCCCGGACACTTTGCCCCTGAATTATTTGTCCCCAATAATGCTTTGCCCTCTTCCTTCATTATAACCCCAACTCTAACCCTTTTATCATGGTGAGCTGTCCGTTGTCCATCCGTCCATCCATTTGTCAACAATAGTGGCACGTTTTGTTATCATTAGGGGACTAAAAATCCGGGGATGAAAAGTCCTTGGGGAAGAAGAGTCCGAAGACGAAAATTCCACGGACGAAAAATTTGGAGTCCTGTAATCATCACGCGTGAACTGGCGTGAGTATGATGTCCGCAGCAGCACCCGCTCAGTGAACAAAGAGAAATGGCTGTTATGCATTCCCTTGTGGTCTTTGTGTTGGGATGTTAAATGCCTGTAGCTCTTTTACAGTAAATTCAGGCTCAAACTGATTGGGTTAAGTCTGAAAACTGAGCTCCATTATGCATTTTTTGTGGATTTATCCCGTTTTTGTCTCAATCGATGGCTTGTGCACTTAGCTAGTCAGGATGGCAGCTCGCGAGAACGCAGCAGCTCCGAGATTTCTATTTCGGTGCATATTGTTTGGTCTAGTGTGTATGTGGATGCGCGTGAGTTGTAGAGTGCGTGGGACCAAACACATCTACACCCACACAGAGTTGTGGAATGTCAGATTTGCATGCCGCTCCAACGTTATGTGGGACTTTCAGCGGTTTCACAACATTCCATAGGGCATAGCGAGACATACCACAGGGCTCTTTCTGGAATGCTATCGGGCATGGGAGATACCTGCTCGTTCCAGACGCTGTGGTTCAGCTAAATAGCCACTCCTTGCAGCACTTTGACAGGAAAGGCAACTCCAATAAAAGCAGAGGAGAGGACTTTGCATTTATGTCCTCAATGACTGGTGCACCAACTGAAAGTTATTTACACCCATTGCTCTCCTGACCTGGAATTAATGACTGTAATGAGCAGATCCTGGGAATTCACACTAGTGATGATTACTGCGGTTTACATTCCTGATGCTCACGCTAGCATAGCCCTCTCCAAGCTGAATGACACCATAAACAGACAGCAGCAGGCTCATCCTGTGGGAGCTTTTATCATTGCAGGGGACTTCGATCAAACTTGCTTAAAGACTGTGCTTCCCAAATTTGTACAGTTTGTGCACTGTCCCACCAGAGGGAAGAAAACAGTCTAAATCAAAGCAGGAATACAAGGCAATACCCCTTCCTCATCTGGGCATGTCAGACCATCTCTCACTGCTCCTCATCCCAGCATACGCCCCCCTCAGGAGAAGAGCTAAGCTAGCCATGAAAACTATAAAACCTTGAATGAAGAAGCGCTCTCTCAGCTGCAGGACTGTTTTGTGACACACAGTGGAATGTATCTGAACATGTGGAGCTGCAGGAGTGCACAGAAACAGTCCTGTTTTACATGAAGAACTGCACTGACAATGTCACGGAGGACAAATGCATGAAGATCTACTCCAACCAGAAACCCTGGATAACCACGGAGATTCATTCACTCCTGAGAGCCTGCAACTCTGCCCTCAGGTCAGGTGACAGGGACCAGTACAGTGCAGCAAGAGTAAACCCGAGAAGCATTAGAGCTGCAGGGAAGGATTACAAAAGGAAGGTGGAGAACCATCTCCCTCAAAACAGCTCACGACAGGAGTGGCAGGGTTTACAGAATATCACAAACCACTGAAGGAACACTCCCGTGGCAGTCAGCACTCATGCCTCTCTGGCAGAGGTATATTTCAATATTTCACATAATTATTTCGGAGGTTGGCTTAGTCAGGTTTATTTATGTCACGAAGGCTGGATGCCACTACTCCAGAGCTACTGAAATCAGGTACGGTCAGCTCAGACACATCCTGTACTCAGGTCAATAAAAGACCACCTCAAAAGTCTCAGTTATGCCATTGTTCAAAATGCCATAGATGACTTGAGCCACCAGGGAGCGTGCGATTGGCATGCTCAATGCAGGAATGTTTCTCGAGGTTGGCTTTTAATGTCGATGCTTAAACAATAAGTCTCATAAGACACCTTTCTTAGGAATTAGGCACGACAGCAAACCACCCACATGCATGATGACCACGTGTGACAACCTCTGGTAAAGACCACCTTATTCGGACGCTCCATCTCTGTGACCATCCAGATGAGATGGTTGGTTCCCACAGTCACTGTATTTTTGCCTAAACCGTAAAAAATTAATCTCCAGGAAGTCCATAACCGTGCGTTTTGCTCTTTGTGGATTAAACTTCACCTCAGCTTGGCAAAAAAAATCGGCTTGACTGAGTAAATAGACACGTTTGATGGCCAATGGCACAATGGAGAACCGTTTCCTTTACAGACGAGTCACATTTTCAACTTCATAGAACGGATGGACAGGGGATTGTTATGCTGACATTATTGTGGTGCCCATGGTGGCACATGATGGTGGAGTGCTGGTTTGGGTGGGAATATCCCGTGGACATTGCACCCAACTGCATTTCATTAACAGCAACTTAAATGCAGTGTGATGTCACAATGAGATATGGCGGCCCATCTCCAACCATTCGTCCATTAAAACAACAACCATCCAGCTTCACCAGCCCAGACCCGCACAGATTTCCTTAAGCCTGCAAATGTTTGTTTGCTTGAGTGGCCGGCTTATTCCTCAGATTTGTCTACCGTCCAGCATCTTTGGGATATCCTCAACCAATGAGGTCGTCATTGGTTCACATTTCCTGCGAACATCGGCAGACTTTCCACAGCCCTTGAAGAGAAGTCGAAACACGTCCCCCAAGTCACCACTGACCGTTTGTTCTTGTCCATACAGTAGATCTGTGCAGCTGTGCAGTAGGACAAAGGCAGACAAACCCAATATTGATTTGTGAAATTTGGTCAATAGACCCCAACCCCTTTTAGTTCGGGAGCCAGCCGGGACTTAATTCACATCTTGAGTACAAAATGTTTGGTGCTCTTTTTGGTTAGTTCCAGTCATGGTGACCTCAAACAGCCTTTCTTAAGTTTTTTTTTATTCTGTTGCGTTACATAGGGGGCGCTGCCTGATTTACCCCCCAAAATCGATTTAAATCACTTTTTGAGTACAGCAATCAAACCTGTCTTTGGGAATAGCGATCAGAGTTTCAGGATTCTTAAATGGTACATTTGGAGCAAAATGCACATAAGAAGGGCCTAAAGGGGGCGCTCAAATCAGGTTTATATCACACTTTGAGTACATCGATGAAACTTTGCGGAAATATTCTTTATATCTTACTGAACTAGGATTGGTAATTCTTAAATGTGAAACTTGGTGCAAAAGTTATCTTAGAACAACCTGCAGAGGGCGCTGTAATGGGCCAATTTAAATCACATGTAAAGTACACATATGGCACTTTGTTCTAAATGTGCCTTTTTGTGCCCTAATGAGGTATCATTAATTCTTAAGTGGAAATTTTGGTGCAAACCCCACTTAAGAAGGGGTGAAAGGTCTGCTGTAGTTGAATACCACGCAGCCCTTTAATTGAAGACTCAACACGTAAACACAATTCACATATTTGCAATAATTCTTGAGGTCTTGTCTTTTCATCTCAATCGCCACAAATTTCATTTAAAAAACCGAATATGAAGACCCCCTTCCCACCAGAAATGATAAAAGTGACATAGTCGGCCAACGTCACAAACTGTATTATAACATGGATCATGTCCATGAGCATCTGGTGCACAGAAAGTGCACAATGACACCTCTGTTTTCAGCTTGCCAGATGTGAGAATTCGTGTAAGACATTTCGACCTGGTGTGGATGATGAGCCATGTGTTTGAAATGGATCACGTTCTTCCCATGTGAGTTGGATTTAATGCCAACTTTTACAAAGATGAGCTACCAAAGCAGGAAGTGAGATACAAGCCAAACGTCAAGGAACCCATCACCAGTTTGTCTGTTGTGCGACAAACACTCGAGATAACAAAGAAATGTGCTGAAGAATGCGATCAGGTATTCGGGTTGGTTACGTATGATCTCAACGCAGCTAAACCAGCCATGCAAATCCAGGTGATGGAATCCCCAACCTCCGACAATGTGTTCATCATGATGGGTGCTTTTCAAATAGAAATGGCATTCTTCAAGGCAGTTGGAAAGCTATTGGCGGAGCCAGGGGGACCAGACATGCCCACAGAAACTGGAGTCCTAGCACCAGGTTCTTTGAATGGGTTCTTTGGTTCTTTGAAAGAAGGCCACACTTTCCGGGGCTCATGGATACACTGCTCAATTCTGAATGATGTATGTTGAGTACATAAAAGTGTATTATCAACTTGAAAGAGCAATTCATACAAATGATGTTGACCTCTTTGTCTTCACGCTGACACCACTCATCGACCTGTTCTTTGCCACAGCCCACATAAACTACTCCCATTGTTTGACCAAATATCAACAGGACCTACTGAATATTGATAACACAAATTCAGGCCTGAAAGAGATCCTGAAGCAAGGAGCATTTACCGTGCGTTGGACAGAGCATGACTTTAGTAGAATTCCTGTTGATTTGACTTTAGAGCAGACCATCAATGCGGACGCAGCATCTCGGCTGACAGGGATCACTCCTTCACCAATGACTATATGGCTCGCTTGAGGTGGATGACAACCAAAGCTGTACGTGCATCATTCATCAGTTTGCTGCGAGAGATGACTGGACTCATTAGCACGGAGGATGTTATGGCAGAACTCCGACAAAAAAGAATTCTACATGACCACGACGATCTCCAGAAAATCATCAAGCAAATCCTTGATACCAACAATCCTTTCGAAACAACGGAAGGAGATATACTGTACAACATCAGCACAGGAAAGGGAACCAGAGATGAAATTCGTCAAAACCTGCTCAATGTACCAACGAAGAGAAAGGCCAGACACAAAGAATTCATCGAATCTTGTCAGAATGACCCACGAAAGTTTGAAAGTCCAATAAAGAAAGAAAAGCTGAAAACATTTCAAGATGGATGTGCAACCAACCGTCAGACCAACGACAAGAAAATCCCTGCCCTTAAAGGGTCACGCGATCTTATAGGAAGACTCCTTGAACTGGCAACAAAGAAGAGTCTTGACTTGCAGTACGTTCTCCAGTTCCCATTGGTTCCAGTTCCCCTGTCCATTGCCATGACAGATGAGATCATGGCAAAGACTGATAAGAGTACTCTTCTTGACATCCTGGTGAAGACAGTGAACGATATTGATGAGAAGCCAGAGAATTTCAGTGCTTTCATCATTGATGGCCAATTTCTGCTGCACAGCTTCCCCACCGAACTTGCCACCTACATACGGAGGCTTAGCCAGAAGTGTTCTGAACCAAAGCTTCACTTCATCAGCCAAAAGAGTACACATTGTCTTTGACGATTACCCACAACCTTCGATTAAGGACACAGAAAGGGACAGGAGAGGAACTGACAACAGGACCTTTGTCATCACTGGACCAGAGCAGAGATGAGTTCCACGTGATCTTAATGATGCCCTCAAGTCAAGATCCTTTAAGAAGCAACTACCCCAGTTTCTTGCAAATGAATGGCAGGACCCGTCGTATGCAGATATGACTGAGTCTCGTGATTTGTTCCTTGATGTACCAGGGGAATGTTATCACTTCCATGTGAAAGATGGTGTCATTCACCGAGAGACAGTTCACGAACTGAGGAGCAATCATGAGGAGGCTGACACCAAGATATGCTTGCATTCATTGGCAACCGACATCGTGAATGGAAACATTGTGATCAGAGCATCCGACACAGACATTGCAGTGATATTCCTCTATCACTGCAGTAGATTTCAGGGAAAACTGTGGATGGACACTGGCACAGCTTCGAACAACAACCATGGCTACATCAGTTTGACTTCTTTTGTGCTGAACTGCGACCTGACCTTTGTGCTGCACTACCAGCCTTCCATGCATTCACGGGGTCTGACTATACATTAGCATTTGTCAGAAAAGGCAGGGTTAGACCGTTTAAAATTCTAGAGAAAAACACACACTTCCAGGACAGTTTTAAGGTAATGGTAACAGAGGCTACTGTCTCTGAGGAAATGAATGCGAATCTTCAAAAATTCACAGCCACTATTTATGGAGCCAAAGACAGTGTGGACACCAGCTTGAATGAGTTCAGATACCAGAAGTTTGTGAAGTCCTACGGACCAAAGCAAAATGGAAAAAACCAGCTTCCCACTTTGAAAGGTCTTGATGCCAGTGGACTTCCACCTTGCGAACATGTGCTCACTGCTCACATAAAGCGTGCATCCTTTGTTGCCAAAATGTGGGCTAATGCACACACGACTGACATTGAGCAGCACCCTACTGAGTTGAGTGGCTGGCAGTTGTAAGATGGTCATTACAAATCAATTTGGTTTGAAGGGCTGCAAGTCCCAGAAAGCCTCATCCTAGAAGAAAATCACATGGAGGTCCTGGACCAGGATGATGATGACGACATGGGCATTGCGTCTTCAGATGAAGATAACTAATGTTCAGACGACGATGATGATTAGACAATGGCCACTTTTTTAGACACCCATTCCCCATATTGGTAGCAACACAGATGTGTCTGTCTGTCTTGTGATGGTAGTCTTATGGGTAATAGTTTCAGACTCATCACCAGCTTTTGTAAATGGTTGTAATGCTTCCAGTCTAATCATTGTTCTTACAGTATTTTGATGTTTTGGGGAGATATTTTCGAGTTTTAATGAACTTGTCTTTCGAGCATTATAAAAAACGAATGAATGCCTTTGTGCAGGGGAAATAGCCTCCTAAGTGTCTAAATAAAGGCCAGAAGAAATTGTGTGAAGACCAATTGATTCATCATCCATCTTTGTTGCAGGTCACCTTGCATCTTTAAATAATAGGCCACTGTACTGGTATCACTTCAACAACAGACATTTCACCCCTTCTTAAATGGGTTTTGCACCAATTTTGCCACTTAAGAATTACTGATACCTCATTAGGGCACAAAAAGGCAAATTTAGAACAAAGTGCCATATGTGTACTTTACATGTGATTTAAATTTGCCCATAGCAGCGCCCTCTTCAGGTTGTTCTGAAATGGGTTTTGCACCAAGTTTTACATACTGTATAAGAATAACCAATCTTAGTTCAGTAAGGTATAAAGAATATTTCTGCGAAGTTTCATCAATGTACTCAAAGTGTGATATAAACCTGATTTGAGCGCCCCCTTTAGGCCCTTCTTAAATGCATTTTGCACCAAATTTACCATTTAAAATTCCTGAAACTCTGATCACTATGCCCAAGTACAACTTTTGGCAAAGGTTTGATTGCTGTACTCAAAATGTGATTTAAATCGATTTTTGGGAGGTAAATCAGGCAACGCACCAGAAAAAAAAAAACTTAAGAATGGCCGTTTTGAGGTCACCATGGCTAGAACTAACCAAAAAGAGCACCAAACATTTTGTACTCAAGATCTGAATTAAGTCCCTGCTAGCTCCAGCATTATTTATCATCATGCCATCATGAGATTTTTGTTTGTCTGTTTCTAGCAAGAACTGCTATTAATGCATCAAACTGCATACAAGTCAAATGCCAAGGATATCAGAATCATAGGTATGCTCCCAGCTGGCGTTTGAATGTTTATTTATTGTTGAATCAACGTGAAGTGTTGAATCACTGTTGAATTTTGATTCAATTTTGAAAAGTGAATCGACACTGAATTTGCGGCGTCATCTCAATTTCTTTTTTTTTTTCAACATAGGAAAATTTTGCCAGTGTTGAATCAATAATAATTTTCGGCTTGATTTTAAATATCGAGTCAACATTAAAGTCACATTTTACTATTTTTTAAATACATTTTTTTGTGGAATTTCATCTTTTCCGGACAGTGACAATAGGAGAGAGGGGTTGACATGTAGCAGCAGATATTAACCCAGGCAGGCGCGGTGGAGACTCAACTTATAAATATGTGACATACGCTCTCCCAGGAGAGCAACCTTGGCGTGACATTTAATTCTGTAAAAAATAACAATAATTTAATCACCAGGTAGGCACAAACTTGGATCAAACAAATCAACGTTAAGCCAATTATCAGTTACACACAATTTAGAAAGAGAGAATAAATTCATACATGGAAAAGATGGAGGCCACGCGGAGCGAGGCCGCACCATATGCCCAGGAAGCACTCGGATGCCATCCCTCTCCGCCTACCTAGATCCATTACTTACGCACAAACCCAGGCGGGCGGAGTCGAGGAGGCATGCGATTCCCCTCAACTCACCTATCGCACGCGAGATCTTGAAAAAAAGAGGCCTTTCTGGTTAGAATCTCTTGCCTTTAAGCCCTAAAACCACACCTCTGATCAAAGGGAGGGCCGAATCTAGGTTTTCCCCCATTGAGGAGATAAAACCATCTTGCATAGAGAGGAGAGGAGGTTATTTTATTGAAGCTGGATATTAATGGTAATTATGTTACTATTCAATTTTAGCTTTGATAATTAAGCCTGGTTTTTTAAGCCTGGTTGAATATTGTAATCATTCATTTATATCACAAATTGTGATTGTAGTAATTTGGCATTTATGGTTAAACATTAATGAGACTCAATTGCTATTAATCTTCCCTTTACTAGAAAGGTGGTGCCCCAAGGAACTTTAATTATTAAAGTCTTAATAAGTAATTAACTAATTTATTAGTGATTAATTACATTTAATAGCCATTGTAATGCCCTTTTAAGCTGTTGCACCAGCATAATTCTGGTGCCCCGTGTGAGGCATATTATTATTGATTTCTCAAATATTCTGGCAAATATTAACTGGACATTTTTATATCGAGTGACCAGAGGCTTTCCTGCGGACTCAAATTTTTCCAGGAAGTTTGGCTACTAAGGCATAAGCCCAGTTGTGGTTGTGAATCGTCACAGTGTATTCTTATAGTCTATAGTGTGAATTTTATTCCCTGTCATCTCATCAGTGTTATTGTGTGTTTGGAATCACATATCTAGTGTTGATTCCTTTTAACCACTTTAATTAGTGCATCTGAGAGATTTGTTGTATGAGCAGTGCTAAATCCTCACTAGGGTCTACTAACCAGTAGTTGATGTACTTGCAACTATTGCATGTTAACCGCTAATAAGCATCGAAAAATAGCTCAACCAAATAGTTGCTTTTAAGTCACAGGTCAGCAGTCCACTACCTATGTATTCCGCTGTGAGAGGACACCACAGGGTTTCCCACTAAGCAACAGGTGTGGTCGTCCAATCACCCTCAAAATACAGTAGTGTTCCGTTACTTTGCTCGCAGGAGAGCACCTAAAGGGTGGTCACCTGACATTGTCTGCTCGCCTGTTCATCAGGGAGACGAGTCTTACATCATCAGCGTTTGGAGCTGAAGCTTCTAGGGCAGCCGAGGACACATCACTGTCCGATTGAGTCGCTGATCTCCTCAGAGTCTCGAGTGACGAGAAAGAGCAGCTTACATATAATACACAGGAAATTGTATTGCATCGGAAATTCATGCATCAAAATGTATCCGTGTTTTCTCTGGGCTATTTTCTGACATTATAAAACCCCATTTGGCAATCAACCAGGAAGCCAATAATTCAAATTGCTTATTTTTTCATTTTAGACCGGCAGCCTTCTATTGCAAAGCACTGGAGCTGTATTTTCATTTCCCAAAATTTATGTTAAACTGAGCCAGCTGTTTATTGTCATGGGGAGTATTTTCTGTATTTAATTAATTTTCCAAATTCCATCCACTATATGGACCAATTGTTCCATATCAGGGTCGTGAGGGAGCTGAAGCCTGTCCCAGCCAGATACGGGCGAAAGGCAGGTACACACCCCAGAAAGCTGGCCAATCCACCGCAGGGTGCACACACACCATTCACTCACACACAGTCATACCAACCAATAATTCAGTCTCAAATGACCCTTATCTGCTGATTTTGGGATGAGGGATGAAACCTGAGTACCCTGAGGAAACTCGGGCAAACAAAGGGAGAAACATGCAAACTCCACCCAGAAAGGCCTCGGGCCAGATTCAAACCCACAATCTTCCAGCTGTGGAGGCTACAGCCCCTCTCACTTCATCATCATGCTGTCTGCCTCTCAAAATTACTTTACATATTGAGAAAACAATGATTGTCACATTATGCTCCTGCCGCAAGGCCATGTTCGTGTAAATATCCATAATGGTGATGGAAGCAATATTTGAATAGCTTTTTTTTTGCACAAAAAAGCATTTTGACGACTTCCTGAAGGATAACTTTAATGTAGGTTTCAGACTTTTCAGTGGATATTAAAAATACAGCAAAAAAAAAAAAATGCTGGGCTTCCCCATTAACTCAAAGCGATACATCAGTTCCGCAGAAAAATTGAGCCATAACTGATTTGTTGTACGGTTGGTTCAATTTTAAGCTTCAACAAAGTGAAGCACGTACCCTCAAGCCTTCTGTCAAGTCAGCGTTTTCCCAAAAATAAATGAGATCAACGGGAACCATTTTCAGTGTAGTGTAAAAATGTATCCACCAGGGGGCGTGTAACGCTCACTAATAATAGAGGCAAAACAAGTTATTGCTATATCTCACAGAAAGCTGCCATTTTACAATCCAGTTAACCAAACCAATATGGTGAACTTATTACCAACGATATATGACAGGTCTCTGTGCTGTAATTATTCATAGGCCCCTTTTTTGCGGGGAATAACACAGCTGATATATTATTTATTGTTGTTGTTGTAGAAGTGTTGAGTGGATTCAGTCTTTATTTGTTACTCCTGTGAATTAACTTAATATTTTTGACACTATTTTTGATCTTCACAGTGATCATTCTCATGGCCCGTTCTCCACTGCCCATTCCATCGGAATTTTATTTGACAATTTATTTGTTTTTGGGTTCTCAAAATGCCCCTTGAGAAACTAAAGAAGATTAATGAAAATCAGGGTGATGTTTGTATTCGTGTTTATAGATGTTACCTTTGAGGGGGGAAATGGGTAGCAATGCTGCCTCGATGCAGGGGGGCTGCCAGAGCCTGTTCTGTGTTGAGTTTGCATGTTCTCCCAGGTTTACCCATCTTCTCTGTTTTATCCCAGCCCTGGGGTCTGCAACCTTTACTATGAAAAAAGCCATTTTGGCCCCTCCACCATGAAATAAATTTCATCTGGAGCCGCAAACCCATTTTACCCTTAAAATGAGGATAACAGTGTATTATACAATTTTATATATTGGCCTACTAATACTGTACAGAAGAATTTGAACTTATTCAAAAGCAACTACTGTTTTTTTCTCATTTTTATTATTTTTCTGATATTTTAATTTACATTTTTTGTCACCCACTGTAAAAGAACTAAAGTTTGTTGGCATTTATGATATTATAAAACAACAAGAAAAATTTGACATTTCATTGCTGTTTGTAGGCTACATTTTAACAAAGGAAAACTTCAAACTCTTATGAAAAACACTGGCATACACAGACCTACTTTGATTAAAAAAAAAAAACAGAACCAAGGTGGTCTATTTGAGTCCTTCTCTTATTTGTAGATAATTACAAAAAAAAAAAAGAAAAGTGGCCCACTTTCAAATATTTTTTTTTTCAAAGTTTTTTCCCCCCAGTGTCACATTATTACTCTGATCTCCAAAATAAGCAATATTTTGCTTTAAATAATAATAATAATAATAATAATAATAATAAATTTAATTAACCATTATTCATGAATTTTTTCAAAGCTACAGGGAGCCACTGTAGAAGGGCTGAAGAGCTGCGGTTTTCCGCAGTTTAATTTAAACTGTGGCTAAAAAGTTTAATTTTGCATGAAAGAATAGTGGACAAACGAGTTTTTGTTTCTTTTTATTTCAGTTTGGAGATGCGAGGTTTTATCAGCAGGCTGACGGATATTCAAAATTAAAGTCTGGCTTGCGTTTCCATGGACTTCAACTGCATTTTCACGGTTAATCAGAAAATCCTTGTTCCATGTTTTCCTGATCGCCATAATCAATGAGATTTGTACAGAGTCTGCCTCTCTTTTGGATCAGTCACACCTCTTTCATAAGGCCGCCTATAGTCTGTAGTTAAGCGCTGTGGGCGTGATCGAAGCGCGTAGGGGAGAATACGCGTAACTCAAAGGCGCTTAACTCGAATCACGTAAAAAAGGACTTAAGCGCAAATGGGAGAATAGACCCCTGACTGATCCTGGTGTGTCATCTAGTGATACAATATTGTCACTGCGTGCATAAATTTGCAGCTCACATCTGCACAAAGGGGTCTATTCTCCCATTAGCGCGTAAGTCCTTTTTTACGCCAGCAGTTTGGCCAGGTTCATCTGCCCCGTGCCTGGTCAATGTGGTACTCAGTTTCCATAGAGGACAGTTATAAAATGTTACAAGTGCCATATGACATTACTGGATGTTTCTTGACTACACATACGGGTGGTAAATATGGTTTCAGTTCACCTCATGTTAATTTAACCTGCTAAATAGTCAAATATGAGAATTTAATTTATCGCTACGACGGCAATAGAGCGTATGGTAGTTGAATTTGGATAAATTTGGTTTGGGTGAATTACAGATAAGGAAACCAAGAAGCCAATACATCTCCTATATTCTATACATGTACATTTTTGAAGGCGTTTATAACTCAGAGTAATGGTTAAGTCCTGTGCATAAGTTCTGCAGGCTATGTCAGGCTCGATGATATGGGTCTGAGTGCAGAGTGAATGGCTGATGGTGAGAGGCACCTGTGCCTCTGACCATACCGCCTTGATAATATTTTTGTAACTATTGTGAGGTGTCAGAAACCAGTGGCCATCTGGTTTGCCAACCATGGTGAATACTGGGATTGTTTGGTAATTTGGTAGGTGTTGGACATTGAATTATTGGAGCTGAAAAGATCTGTGACATCTCCGAACAGGTCTCGTTTTGAAAGGGCAGATGAAATCTGAATGGAAAATCTGCCTTTATGATCAGAAATTAAATTACCGAGCCGTGCCAGCAGCCATGCAGTTGTTGTTGACATGGGCCATAACAAAATTTACAGACAAATAAAATCACGCTAAATGATAAAATAGAAACTAACAACGTTAAGAGAACAGTAGTACAGAGAAAAATATAAAAACAAGACAAAGGGAGAAACATCAGAAGTAAATGTTGTGGAATATGAAATGAGGAATAATCAAAACTTGTTTTGTCACAAGTTCCAGTTGGGTTTGTAAATTAGAATGTTTGACAAAACAGACAGAATGACTGACAGCACAGTAAACATGCTTCCTAAATGTGCAATTGACATAACACATCATGGTATTAGCAAAAATACACAATGGCATTAATGCATGACAGTATCAATACTGAAGACACTTTACAGTGAACACTGTAGATATGAATGTATTCATTCACGAGGGAGAGTTACTTTAAACATATAGAACAGAATTGCAGTCAGTCTACTGAGTATGGACAATAAGGAATTTGGACATTTCACAGAGTATACCCAGTAAGCTATTGCGGTCCCACTTTATATTAAAGGGGAACTCAATGATAATGCAAAATGCTGTTTTATACAAACATAATTCGAAAATAAATGTAAAATACAAAAATGTGGAATTTTTGTTTTCAAGGACTAGATTAAGCTTTTTTTCCCCGTAATTAGCTGTCGTCTGCTACAACGGTCGCGTGATAATGACGAAACGTCACCCTTCGCCCAGAGGTATGCACTTTTATTGTTTTGGATAGTGTGATTGTCCCAGTCCATTATTTTATGACAAAAGATCCCTCAATATGGGCCATTGGCTAGTTGGAGCTTCCTCCAGCAGTGAATGGATGACCCAATGTTTACTCGGCTTTGAGTCCTGCGTTGCTCACATTTCCTCTTTATCTCTGCCTTTACCTCTACAGACTTACTCTTTCTCCCAACTTTTGCCGGTGGGGTAAGCAGGGGCCGCTTGCTGCAGTCGCTGTCTTTCTTTTCCATTCTTTTTGCCCTTGTTGCTAAGCTGCTACTCAGCGACTTCTTCTTTAATGTTTATTGGCGGTTTGCAAACACTTGGTGCATTACTGTCACCAGCTACCTGCTTGTGGCAGAAAGTTTATGACGCGGAAGGGAGCTGGGACGAGGCGGAACGCGGAGCACGGGGAGTCAGAGAAAGCTCTCGGGGAGTGTCAACTAGAGCGAGGGGATTGGATGAGAGTAGGAGAGAGACGTTGACCATCTGGCCGGATGGATTACATTGGTCAACGTCTCTGCAGCCCTGCAGCCACTAGAGTGAATGGATTTTTTTTGTTCTTCACATTGTGTAGATTGTACGATTGGACCATAACCACCAACTAAATAAGGTTATTAGTAATGATCGAACTTTCAAATCGTATACTACAGCTTTAACAGATTAAAATGGGACTTGTTTTTCCCTGACCCAAAGAACAGAACATGCCATATGACTGCAGTGAAATTAATTTAATTTGAAAAAAAAAAAGTGCATTTAATGAACAAAACTGAAATTTCCTCATTTTTTTTAAGGATACACCCCCCGAGTCAATATTCAGTGGAAGCACCTTTGGCAGCAATTACAGCTCCCAGTCTTTTTGGGCAGCTCTGCACAGCGTTGGCGCACCTGGACTTGGCGATCTTCCCCACTCCTCTTCGCAGAACTTAAGCTGAAAGAGGTTTGTTGGTTTGCGCTGATGGACAGCGACCTTCAAGTCACTCCACAAGTTTTCAATTGGATTTAGGTCAGGGCTTTGGCTTGGCCATTCCAGCACATCCACTTTGCTCTTTACAAGCCACTCAGTGGTAGCTTTGGCCTTGTGCTTTGGGTCATTGTCGTGCTGGAATATGAATGTTGGGCCCATTCACAGTCTCCTTGCAGACTTCAGGTTCTTCTCCTGAATATCCCTGCATTTGGCCCCATACATCTTCCCTTCAATTGTGACAAGGTCCCCAGTCCCTTTAGATGAGAAACATTCCCATAACATCATGCTGCCACCACCATGCTTCAGTCGGGATGGTTTTTTTTTGGTAATGAGCGGTGTTGGGTTTTTGCCGAACATAGCATAGCCATTCATGCCAAAAGATTCTATTTTGCTTACATCAAAACACAAAATGTTTTGCCAGTTTGTTGCAGGTTCCCCATGGTGTTCTTTTGCAAATTTCACGCGGGCCTCCTGGTAGAGCTTTTTGAGAAATGGCTTTTTTCTTGCCACCCTTCCATACAGGCCTGATGTGTGCAATATCTTTGATATAGTTGTATGATGCACATGTTTCCCTCTGTTGGCCATAAAATCCTGGAGCTCTTTCAATGCTGCCATTCTTGATAGCCTCTCTGACCAGTTGCCTTCTCTCCCGGTCATCCAGTTTAGACAGACGCCCAGATTTTGGCAGACAGTGACTGGTGCTATGCACTTTCCATTTCTTAATTATGATCTTAACAGTACTACAAGGTATCTTTAAAGCCTAAGAAATCTTCTTATATCCCTCACCTGATGTGTACTTTTATTCAACTTTGTCACAGACTTCTTTGGAGTCCATCCTTCTGCCTTTTAGTGACACTGCTCTTGCATACTGAGGGACCATGGTAAACAGCTGTTTTTATTCATGTCATCAAGTTAATTGCTGTGATTCCACACAGGTGTGGGGCAATTACCTATTGTTTGGTCTTGAAGGCAATTTGTCATTTCATGAGATAGCTTATGGGATGGTTCAGTAAAGTGGGTGGATACTTATCAAACCAATTTATTTCAATTGTTAATTGTTAATTTTTGATTAATGTTTAAACTATTTTTAAATTAGTTTATCAATTTGAAAAGGCTAAAGATCATGGAAACCTTAGGGGATAGGTAATTACTATATGATAGGGGATTACTCAAACATCGCAAAACTTTATTTTTTTACAAATATTCAATCGCAGACCGCTGCAAATAAAATTTATTGATTACCTCCAGTGGACAATACCGACCCCGGCCCGAGCGAACCCGAAGTATGCATGACATCAGCGCTAGAACACAAACAGGTAAGGTCAACATGGTGTCATACAGTTTAAGTGAATCCAGCTGGAATTCCAGTGAGTTTTCACGGCTGGAACGATGAGGAATCAGGAGACAGAGAATAAGTTCTTGATGTGGCAGATATGGAGGAATACAATGGTCATCAACCCAACATTTATGAGCCACCAGCAAGGCAAGAAATCCAGGACCAAGCGGGACACGCAGCTGATGCCGCTCCTGACGATGCCTTATTATTACAAGATCGCATTGACAATACGACTTGGTATGTCATTTTCTTGTAGTTTGAATTACGGTAATGTTTATTTGAAAACAATAGTAAATTAATCAATTGTATAAGGAATGACTTGACACAGTTCAACATCCTTGATCTCCGCAAATATACTCAGCCAAATTAAAAACTTCAAACTCGTTCAGAGATCGTTAAGTTGAACATACAAGAAATTAAGTTTTAAATAATGATTTTATTTAATTCTGTACTAATTAAAGATGGTGTATCATGAAAATAATGTCCATAATGTTACCAGTTCCACCGGAAATGATATGGAAATGTCCAAGTGTAAAAATGGTAAGTTACTACTTGAATAAGAGCAGTGCGCAGGCAATAACATATGGTTTGGGCAGTCAAATGACCACTAAACAATTCATTCCAAGTGGACATTGCGGTGACAAATCGATTATGTAAATGACGTAAGACAATCTGTCGGTCTTCTGCTTTTGACATCACACGTGGGCTACCAGAACTAGGTCAATCAGCTGTGGTGCCAGTTTGTTGGAGACGTGTCTGAAGACATGGATAGTCCGTCGACTGCATCCCATAACCCTTGCAACGTCAGTGACGGACGTTTCCGTATTCACCATGCCAATGGCACTTTCACGCTGAATGTTTGACTGCCAATATATTGAAAATCAATGAGCAATTAACTGTAAAAACTTGTTTTTCAGAGCTGTCACTCTAACATGCTAACGTGAGCTCAGTTGCACATCTCTCATATGGTCACCTGACTAGGAACACGAGAAAACATGATTTTAGCTTAAAGTACGCTCGCACATGCTACGTTCCTGTGCACGTCGGAGTTGATGTGTGTCATTATGTCTTTGACAGCGCATTTACCCCTACTGATAATAAAAACTTTTATTAAAAGTTTCAAGAAAATATTTACAAATTTATGAGTGTGAAGTTTCTTTTTTGACTCAGTATATATTGGACTATTAGCTGCATACAGTGGCGTGCCGTCAGATGTCAGGAAGGCCTTCAGTAACATCACCCTTTCCTGAATACTTGCCCTTAAACTGTTTGCGATCAAGTTTGCCTGATTAACAATCAAACAATTTATTAACTGAACAACCACCACCAATGCATGACACTCTCCATACATCTGGGCTCTGCCCTTTTCTCTCTGTAAAGCGTCTTCGTGACAGCCTGCCTGTGAAAAGCGCAATACAAATAAATAAACAGACACGTAATGATTAAGAAATGCTAATGACAAAGCGCTTGCCTATCGGCTATATTGATATAATTGCTGGGACTCTGCAAGGATGACAATCAGCAAAAATTGAAGCACCTATTACTTAAACCCCATAAGTCACACTTTACTTGACTTGACTTGACTTGACTTGTGGGGTTTTAGTAATAAGTGCTTCAATTCTGAAACATTTGCAGACTTCACAGCATTTATTTTGCTATCACTCCGCTATGCATCCTACCTAACAACACCATTTAGCTGTCACTACATTCAGACTATAGAACGGATGCTCATGGCTTATTGCTCAATGAGCCTCGCAAACTAATTTACGCAAATGTGTGCTGTTTCATCAGCTACACGAGCAGAGAAATTATAACGACTTAGTGATATTTTTCATTTTCATTGCAGAAAAAGCCATATAATTTAGTAGTGCAATGTATATCAAGGCTTGCAAAATAAAATTAGACTCTCGTCACATCTATCAATTAATCTGAGCAACTGTTGCCAATCAGGAGCAAGGACTGTCCTTGGTTGGATTTGATAGCGCGGCTCTACCCCCCGATCACTACTGCGCCGACTCAGGCTCCAGATGTGCAACATGGCAGCGGCCATATCGAGGATATTTTGGCTCCATTTTTGTTGAATGGGAGTGAATGGAGACGCGTCGTCCATCTTTTATACAGTCCTTGATCAGGAGAGGTAAACTGCCAGAGGGGTTGGTCATTAACCAGTGAACTATCAGAATTTCCACAGAATTTTTACATCGCAATGCTGAAACCTTCATTCCAAAAGCTAGATAAACAATCAAAACAACGCGAGTCAATGGCTGAATGCAAATTTTGACTGTTCATGTGCACCAGGCACCGCCTGCACGCTGATTTGTGTTCTAGAGCTGATGTCATACGCCTCTAACAAGAGAGCTGTCCTATATTCAACCAGGCCACCAGGCAGCGTGAAATGGCAACAAAGGACCACGGGGTGGAACAGGTGTCACCAAAATGGTTTTGGGTGTATCCTCAAACAAAACACGCAAGCAGAGCGATAGTGAAGGAAGGGTTTCCATGCTCTTTAAGTACTGTATGTAGATTTGTAGGAAGACACACTGATTAATTACACTTTAATTACAGGGTATATGTGAATGTTACAGGCTGAAGGAGGGCCTGGGTGGGGACTTGAACCTCCAGACTCCCAGGTAAGAGTCAGGCGCGCTGATCACGTCGCCAAAGAGCCAGGCTCGTTGGCAAGGTAGCCAGGGCACGTACTTATTAGGAGACACTTCCAGTGACTGGACCCTTCAACTGTCACATAAAGTAAATCTGAAAAAAATGTTCAGGGTGTGTATTCATTTTGTATCCACTGTAAATGTATCCATAAGTAGGGCCATATGGAGTTACACAATTGTGAATCATATATACAACATTACCCAGAAGGGCCTAAAAAGAAATATATTGGGTGAAATTATGGTCCCTCTTAATTTTATAGACTTTTCATGGATACTCATATACGTTCCATACCGCTACATGTTCATCTAATGTGGTGCCTCATATTTTCAAGTTGTCCACAAGATATAACAATCTATTCCTTGATGCATTTCATGCCAACTGTACCTTGCCATCACTTGTGCCTTAGTGTTTAGTCAGTTATCAAAAAGCTAATTTGAGGAGAATATATCCCTTTCTTCCCCCATTTCTTCAGCAAGGAAATTTCTAAAAAGATATTGATCTTTTGTATGATGTGTACCTGCCAATTAAGACAGCTATAATATGATAGTTAATCATGTGAAATGCAGTTAAAGCAGGATGTATTAGGCTTTAAAAGTTATTCTTTGATAACATAAAACAGATGCCCATGGAGGGCATCCTACCTCATCCAGAAAGGCATCTCACCCCAGGGGTGGGGTAAGATGACCTTTTTTTAACATTTAAAAATATTTCAATAGTGACTGTGTCATAAATCTGTCTAGATGTGGTAGCCAACATTACATACTATCCATTCAAGTAAAAAATTATGAATTCACGTTGTTTTTTATTTTTCATTTATTTATTTATTTATTTTTATTTCGGCATGATTGTATAATCGTTTCATGACAATTTCAACACAACACAACATGTATCATGTATTATGACCAAAAGGGTCGCGGGAGAAGCGAAATCGCTTGTCAAAGTCCCGCCCCCAACTTCCAGAAAAACAGTTTGATTATGGTTAAGATATCATAGGGATTATAAATCACAGCAGAGCTAGTGTCCATGTACGCTACGATTTAAACGTCAGAAAATACGATCGCAAGATTTATGAATATCATGAGAATTATAATTACAGAATAGGTGAGTGTCCATATAACTTTAGATTCAAATGCCACCCTTGATCCAATGCGACATTGCCCCGAAACCCCTTTCTTAATCCTTTGGTTTGTTCCGGCTAATTTGAAGTTGATGAGAGGTATAATAATACCGGATCTTTGCTTGGATCTCTTGATTAGTCGTCATTTCTATCGCCTTGGTTCACCCTTCCCTTGTCGGATGTAATGACTTCTCGCAGTATGTGCAGTCCATCGTTGCCTTCCTTGACGCCTAATCCAATTTTATTGAGCTTTCTGTCAAGGATAGCCATGCTATTCAAAGTTTTTTTTATCTTATGGTGAATCAAAAACAGACCAAACCCCAATGATAGCAGACCCGCTATCATGAATCCAGTTAGATGGACGTCCTCTGCATCCTCGATGTCCAGGACTGCCAAACACAGCGCCACTTTCCCCATGAATCCATGGTGTAACCGGCCGGGAATGTCCCATCCGGGCATGTCAATTCTCCAGAACCTGACCGCCTCGTGGAGATAATTTTGTTGATTGTATTTAACGACCAGCTTATAAGATTCATATTGGTTCAGCTGTCTGTAATAATGTGCTGTGACAGTTGTCTTTCGGACAGATGGTCTGGACTGGAGTGTCCAGTAGATACAAGGTACAAATTTAACAATATTGAACATGTTTATAGTTACTCAGATATGCACATTTCAACAAATATTTGAAGGCCTTCAGCTCTTCTGTCATTCTTATATTATCATCAAGTATATTCCATGCCCATGTTTACCTTCAGTTATGAAAATGCCTGTTGTGGTTCTGTCCTTTCGTCTGTTGTCCCGTGCTCATTTGTGCTTGTGCTTTACTTTCATTTCGTTTCTTTCCAGCTCTCTGCTCAGCCGTCTGACAATCGCTCCCAATCTGTTTCCAGTGATGTCGCGTGACTGCCTTCAGCATGCCTGCGTGTCGTCATCCAATCACGTTTCTACTTTCGGTTTGGCTTTGGTATTTCATTCATTGCTTCCAGCTGTGCTTAATTCTGGGTCTCACGAAACTCTGAGTGAATGCGCTCTCTGATAGGACATTACTAACACGTACTAACCAGCACTTATTTAAGGGTGATTGTAAATAATTTGTCACCCAGTATTAACCCTGATTAACTCATTTAGCGAGTGTGTGCGTTTCTGGCCTTTGTATTTCAATCTGGGCTGTATCTGATTAACTACATTTAAAACTATGCTTCCCCTCGCTTTTCTTGTGGTGCTTGTTCCTTGTCACGTTTAGATTGCCTTAATCTAAACCGTCTAGCTTGATTGCTCGTCTCAGCGTCTTGTCTTGAGTCATTAGTGTTAACCCGGTTCTCGTGTAATTGTTTATTAATCCCATGTGTTTCTCTTTCAGTCCGTGACTGCATTCCGAGTCCCCGCCTTCCCTCGTGATTATAAATGTTCCAGTTTTACACGCGATTGTCAGACGGATCCTCCATATTGTGCTACATGGTGAAGTCTCAGCTCCTCGTGCCCTCTGAGTGTCTCCTGTGTATGATTCCCGAGTCTTCCTGTTTGCTGCGCTTTAGTCTTGTCTGCCCCGTGTTAAAGTCTCCCAGTGTATCCGTCAGTTTAGTTAGGTTCAGTTTTTGTTTTCTTAGTTTATCCTCTCTTGGAGAGTGTATTTCTGTTTCCCCCTGCCTTTGGCAGTGTACAGTATCTCACAGAAGTTAGTACACCCTTCACATTTCGACTATTAATTTAGTATATCTTTAAGGGACACGTTACAGAAATGAAAACTGAATATATTCTAGAGTAGTTATTGCACAATAGGTGTAGCAGTGTAGATTTACTGCACTGTCCAAATAACTGAACAAACAGTCACTATTTCCAAAATGGGTGGCAACAAAAGTGAGCACACACCTCACCGTCAACATGCCAAATTGTGTCCATAGTGTCAATATTTAGTGTGGCCGCCATTGCTGTCCAGCACTGCCTTGATTCTCCGAGGCATGGAATTCACCAGCATCTGCTGATGCTGATAAACCTCGTGTCAACAATTTGATGAGAAACAAAAACTTGAATGTCCACGATAATAGCATAAACATTGCAAAATACAAAATATCATTAATTGGATACATGCTTGGAGGAAAAATAGTTATCCTACTCGAACACAGCTCAACTGCATGCTTACATTACATCAACTGCATTCTTACTTAAATGACCAAAATTCTTGATAGAAGCACTTATTATTGTGGCCAAGACGTACATTTCTCCATTGCCCACACTTATTCCAAAGCTAAAAATTTTTCTTGGCCAAACTTATTTTAAACAGTACTTTCTAAGCGGCCCAGGAATGGTCATCAACTTGCGCACTTACAAGTGTGGTTAAAAAAAAATTTTAGCATTGGCCACATGTAAAAGTGCGAATAACATCAGCCTTAATAAATTCAATTGATAGATCCACGATATTTAATGTTATATTGCCTACATAATTGACAATCCAAATGCTTTCCATGTAGGTTAAAAAAGTGGTCCAATTTTAATATCGCCTCCAGATAACGGCTTGCAACAGCGCAGGGAGCGGTGGAGGCCAACCAGACTCGAGCCTCCAGCTGTGACAGCACTGATAGGCTTCCCCTCCATCGTAGGAATACGAGCCAGTGGGAACATGGATGAGTCCCCCCCGCCTCGATCGGAGCACCATGAGGGTAACTGGTAAAATACAGTCTACAGAGATCACTCTTCATTGTACTTTTATCAGTGTTACTCCATGACATTTTATTGGTTGCCTCACAAAACGAGCAGCCACTTTCTCGTCACTTTCTCGTCACTTTCCTGGATGGGATCTCTGTTCCAAAAGTTCCCCTCACTTCGAATAGAAGCCTACTCCTCTAACAATGGAAGATCTGCCATTGTCAAAATGTGATCACGGTCGAAGTGTCCGTAGGCATCTATACACAGAGCAACAAAAGAAACGCAAGCTAGCTAGTTAGTTAATGTACTCTTAAGGTTACTCAGTCGAAGGGACTGCAAAATAAAGAAAGTTTGATGAAACGAGTGTAAATGTGCACGTGGCCTGACAAGCAGGTCGTTTGCAAATAAGAGTAACTCATTTCTCAACACAAGTGCAATTTATTTATTTATTAAATTAATTTATTAAATAAATAAATGACATCTCTGTAGATAAATTAATTACACTTATATTTGAAAACAACCTGCTTTTATTCATTCATTTATTTAGTCTATTTATTTATTTTACTAATAAAAACAACAACAGCATGACATCCGCATCGCTGCATATGGTTTATTACTCATTTTGACAGCTGCACTCGTTCCTGCATGTTGTTCGCTGTTTTCAGATTTGCGTCCACCTGGTCAGAGCTGGCATCAGTTTTTTGCGGACCGTTCGCTCACGTTCAGATTGATAAATGTCGATTCTTGAGGGAGATTTGGCGTACACCCATGTTTTTTGGTGTACGCAAGTTTGATAAATGAGGGCCACTGTGTTGAGCGGCTTTAAGAGTGGGCGCCAAGTAGGGCGCACGCATGCGTGTTGTGCACGTATGTGGCGCTGGTTGCTATGCAACCGATACAGATGCTAGGAAGTAGTTCGTTCTGGCGCACTTCTATGGAGGGTGATTTGTACCATAATTAAATACAATGCACACATTGAAATACAATGCACTTATAGAAATACAATACACATCTCGAAAATACAATACATGTGTAGCAATAAATACAATACAAAAATGCTTAAATACAATACACATCTTGAAAATACAATACAAGCCCCGAAATACAATACACACCTCAAAATACAATACATGTGTAACAATAAATACAATACTGAAATGATTTCTTTTTCAATGTCGATCAGGAATATTCATGCCAAAATGAATGCATATCACACCTCGAAATGCAGTACATACCTTGAAAATACAATACAAATGTAACAATAAATACAATACAAAAATGCAATGTTTTTCAACGTCGGTCGGGAATATTTGTGCCAAAATTAAAACAATACAACCGTACTGTTTTTCCAATTGTTTTTGTATTTCAATGTGTGCATTGTATTTCAATGAGTGCATTGTATTTCCATGTGCGGTTTTGGCACTATGTAAATTTTAGTCTATGAGCTCCGATCAATTAATATGATTGGACGAGGCATTCCATAGAGTGCCTAAGTCACGCCCGGTTGGTACTCTGATGTGTCCGATGGTCTGGGTGAATACACTTGTCTGATTGGCTAGCAGGTGTTAATTAAAACCGTGAAACCGCGCAGATAGTTCGGCGACGTTAGTTTCACCGTTCGAAGTGCAAAATTCATCCGCTATCAACCTATAACCATAGCAACGTAAGAGCACTGGCATTTCGCCAGGAGAAACCTAGATACTCATTTATCTCCAAGGGACTGTTTCAATAAACTTTACTTGTCCGACCGAGTCAGACATCTGTCGAGTGAAAAGTCGGTCCTTCGACAGACCGTGTCCGTCAAGCATTTCAATAAAACAAAAGTAGGATGTCCGACCATGGTCCGACGGTTCATCACTGTTCGTTTGAAGTTGCGTGAGAATTTACACCACAGCGATGTACGGCTTCGCAATTTGACGTTCAAATATTCTAAATAAGTTAGCGTTAAATGAAAGTAGAAAAAAAAAAAAACAATTTTGAATAGGTAGATCATGAACTGCTATTCAGACATAAATTAACGGCGCACATCGCTGTACGATGTCACATAAGTATCATTTTCAGTAGGCTGTTAACTGAATACAGTCTAGCTAATTAAAAGCAGTCTTTGCTCACTGTGCACTCTGTGCTAAAACTACGATTGGCAACAAAACAAAGCTATTCAGCACAAGACATTAAAACATTCCTGTCGTCACAATCGCTCATTTCACGGAATTGAGTTAAGCTGCTTTCACACTGGACAAAGAAAACGAATTTTTCGCACAGCAGATTATTCAAAGTCAATACAAAGACGCAAGATCGTCCTGTGGTGCGGTTAACAATAGGTGCTCCAGCGATAATGACCGTAAAAATTAAAGTAGCGAAGTAATCACCCTTTATTCATTAAACGATAGTAACTGTGTACTTTTACAAAGGAAGCTAACGTGTCCACTTCATGCGTCAGCGACTGCTGACAGTTCCCTGCCTACGCTGTGACAACAGACTGATTTCAGCTCGCTATCTCTACGGAAACCGTCATTAATTTTTGTATATACATAATGATATGTATAAATGTTATTTATATAGCACCTTTCAAGCAATACAGCACAAAGTGCTTCACAAACAGGTAAAATACATGTACATAAAAGCAATAAAACAAAATGGGGAAACAGGGAATTAAACATCAAAATAGGAAAAATCAAGATAATAAAAGGAGACGTACCCTGATAGCAGAGACTGGCAAAAATTACGGCCTGTAGACGTCATTTTTACGACCTGTCAGACGTCTTATTTACGTCATATATTTACGTCTTTAAGACATCAGTTTGATGTCCTTTTTTGACGTCATATTTTGTCATATTGGTAAAAAATAGACATCGTTATAACGTCTTTGAGACCAAAAAGAAGCTCTCATACTGGTAAATATCATGTCATACTTTTGTCATATTGGTAAAAAATAGACATCTTATTTACATCATATATTTACGTCTTTAAGACATCAATTTGCAACAGCACAAGACGTGAAAAAAGACGTCATTTTTGGACGTCATTTTTCGTCATATTGGTAAAAAATAAACATCGTTATGACGTCTTTGAGACCAAAAACAAGCTCTCATACTGGTAAATATCACGTCATACTTTTGTCATATTGGTAAAAAAATGGACGTCTTTATTTTATCATTAAGTCAGTACTGTAAAATAAGAGAAAACATTTTTGGCAACACTAATACATATGTACAAATTTCAGCTGCACATTTATAGTAAAACAAGTCGACATGGTCTACAACATCCCCCGCCAATCGTGCGCTTCTTATTTTCGAACTCAATCAAGGCCTTTATGATCTCAAGCTACACACCAAATTTGGTTACTGTATCTGTAGTAGTTTCTGAGTAAAGCTGTCCCCTTTATCTCGGACGGACAGACGAAGGTCAAACCTATAGTCCCCTCCCACTTTGTGTTGGTGGTGGATAATAAACTTTGATCAGATACAAGGTATCTTGTAACACATGTAGATTTCTTTGCTCTTAAATCAGATATCAAATGAGGTGACATTATTCTTACCAGCAAGTTTTACACAATGTCACTACACAAAAGATGTTGCAAAATATGATAACAGAATGGAAGCACATTTGTGTAAAGGCAAAGAAAATTGGTCAAGAAAATTGGAAAATATGTCAATAGATTTGACTAACTTAATATTCGATAGTGCAGTAATGAAAACACATCATATTGAGAGTAACACGCGAGCTTATTACTTATTTTTAGTTCATAACTCACACAATATTAACATACATGTATGAGAGAGAACTACTACACATTAAACTGCATACAACTTACATACACACCTCAAGTAACCAAGGGATTTTAACATGGCAGTCATACAGAAGTCAGTTCTGTTTAAGAGAAATGTACCCCAAAAATTTTAGCTAAACAATGGTACAATGAGAACCCTAAAACAAGAACCTTCAGGCAGCATTTCCTTGGCTTAAATGGGAAGTCCACTCAGGCGAGAAGGAGATTAATGAGAGGAACAGGTGGGTGAAAGTGTGGATGAATATGAATGAAGTCATAATAAGTAAGTTATTAATTTTTTCAATTGAGATTAATCACACACACATTGGCAATGCTGTGATGTATCTTGTGAGCTCACCTTCAGATTTCTCTGTACATAAAGTTTCATAATTTTTCATTTTCTTTGTCATTGATGATGGAATAGATTTTTCCGATGCTGTGCTAATGGGAGGAGAGCTCATAAGATACATTGCAGAGTAACCAATTTTTGTCTGATCACAACTTCAAAAATTCATAAATTTCTTATTTTGAATCGCAATTTGCTCAAACTTTCAGTAATCTGTTCCTCTCATTTTTGCGCTTCTATTCAAACAGACTTATTATCTGCTCGGGCCTCCCCTTGAAACATAAATATGAACAAACAGGTTTTCAGACAAACTGAGCAGGTAAAAAGAAAAAAAGATTGAAAACATAATGATTGTTGAAGTGTAAAAAAAGGGGGAAAAAAACAAATAAAAACAAAACAAAAGTAAACAGCAACAGCCAAAACAGAAAAAGTTACCTCAGCATCCTTCACAGAATATATAAAATTTTTTTTATTTCAACTTTCAGCTAAACCATATCCGGGGCGTGGATTTTTTTTTCCTAACTCATATATCCATTGCACCCGCTATTCGGCTCCTGATTGGTCGATTGTCTTCAATGGATTGGCCGAGCGTTCGCCTTACAATTAGAGATGACGATAGATCGTTGTAGAGCGGCTCAAATTTTTAAACTGGGTGGCCTTTCAACACAGTATTGATTGACTTGAGCCTTGTAGGCCTGTATGCATCCCATACATGCCAAATCAATGCAGGCGCCATCAGCAAATGCACAGTGCCAGTGATATGCAGCACAGGAAGAGGCCTATAAACTCGCAGTTTCCTGCAAAAAACATGTCATATAACATCCAAAATCAATAATCTTTCAAACCTGATTTGTTTCTGATTGTAAAAACGTACATTGAGTTCAGGACACTCTTCGATAGACAATTCTTCACATCCGAAGTGATGAAGTGTGGATGCAACCATGTTCATTTCATGATCATGATGACGTCAACCTATTGAACAATCAGGAGCCGAATAGCGGGTACAATGGATATATATTAGGGAAAAAAAAATCTTTATTTTTACCCAGCTGAGTACAGGGTGGGCGGTGCGCGTCTGCTCGAAACTGCTGCGCTGCTAATCTAGTGAATCAGGAGACTTCGTGCAAGAAAATATGGCAGAAAGTTTCATTTAATAACGCACTCACCTGGGGGGAAAAAATGACGCATCGCAGGACCATCCCAAAATAAATTTCCCTTTTTGAAAAATCAAGAAACAAGAAAGGAAATATTAAATGAAACTTATTTCCTGCGGTGGTAGCCACATGATAGTTGACATAATTTCTTAAGTTGGTAAATAATAAGACGTAAAAAAACACGTAACGTGGTCTTACAAAGACATGGAAAGAGTGGTAAATAAATGACGTAAAAAATACTTATTATTCTAGTCATAAAATGATGTAGAAAAAGTGGTAAATAATTGATGTAAAAAATACGTCATATAATGGTCATATAAAAAGTGAGAACATTTTTGGTCTCATATAGATGTCAAATTAATGTCGTTAAATAGTAGGATATACGACGTATAACGTATTGACCAGGTTAGGACCAGTTCATTACGTCTGAAAGAGTCAGTCTGCTATCAGGGTACATGAAAACACACCCAGAAAAAGAATTTAAACTGTAAATCAGCAAAAGCAAGCCTATAAAATTAGTCATTAAAATAGATTTAAAAGACAATAGAGACAGCATTTCTTATGTTGTTTGGGAGGCTGTTCCAGAGTCTTGGAGCCTTAACCGAAATGGCTTGACCACCTTTTGTTTTTAACTTGGACTCTGGAACAGCCAATAATGCTTGCTTGGAGGATCTTAGCGATCTTTTAGGTCTGTAAGGATTTAAAAGCTCACTTATATACTCTGGTGCCATGCCATGGAGTGCTTTGAAGGAAATAAACTGAATTTTAAAATCAATTCGGAATTGGACTGGCAGCCAGTGCAAAGATGCCAAAATTGGAGTAATGTGTGCTCTTTTATTTGTTCTAGTGAGCAATCTTGCTGCTGAATTTTGAACCACTTCCAGTTTGTTCAAAAATTTCTTATTCAGACAAGTACATAAAGTGTTGCAATAGTCTAATCTTGACGAGATAAAAGCATGAATAATTTTTTCCGTATCTTCAAATGACAGAACAGACCTAATTTTAGCTATGTTACGGAGCAGCAAATAGCATGACTGTACAAGCTTCTTTACGTGTAGCTCAATTTTGAGTTCAGTATCAAATATCACGCCGAGATTTCGGGAGGGGGGCCTAATATTAGAAGCAAGAGGTCCAAGTGATGATTGGATTTTATCCGACACCAACTTTGGACCAAGTATAATGACTTCAGTTTTATTTGAGTTTAACTGCAAAAAATTATTAGACAACCAATTTTGAACATCAGCTAAACAGTCATGCAAGACCAACACATTGCTGAAATCAGAGGATTTTACTGAAATATACAACTGCGTGTCATCAGCATAACAGTGAAAACCTATTTTATGCTGACGAATAATAAAACCCAGAGGTAACACTTAAATACAAAACAATATAGGCCCAAGTATGGAGCCTTGAGGTAAACCAGTAAGCAGAGCAGACGAGGATACATGTTCACCGATGGAAACCAAAAATTTTCTGTTCGACAGAAAGGAAGAGAACCATTTCAGAACCGCCCCAGAGAGCCCAACCCAATTTTTCAGCCTATCAATCACGATGACTTGATCAACTGTATCAAAGGCAGCACTGATGTCCAAAAGCACGAGTAATGAGCAGTGGCCAGAGTCAGCATTCATCAAAAGATCATTAGTGACCCCGAGAAGAGCCGTTTCTGTGCTGTGCTGACGTCTAAAGCCAGATTGAAATTTCTCAAAAATATTGTTGGTTTCCATCACTTCTAAAAGCTGCTTTGCAACCACTTTTTCCAAGACTTTCAACATAAAAGGCAGTTTTGATATTGGTCTAAAATTCCTAAGAATGGCTGGATCAAGATTTGTTTTTTTTTAGAAGAGATTGAATGCAGGCAATCTTAAAGTAGTCTGGAACACAGCCAGTAGAGAGAGAATTGTTTACCACAGAAAGCAGGGCAGGGCCAATAGCTATCATTACTTCTTTAAAGAGCCTGGTGGGTATAATATCCAAGGGACTAGATGAGGGCTTCATACGCGACACTGTTTCAGTAAGATCCAACAGATAAATAGTTGCGAAACAACTCAGCAAGTTTAAGCGAGGGCACGAAACAGTAACAGATGGAACATGACTGATACTAGACCGTATGACTGCTATCTTGTCGATAAAAAATTTCAAGAACTTCTCACAATCAGTGGGGAATGAAGCTGATGCAACAGCAACTGGAGGGTTCACCAGACGGTCAATAGTTCGGAATAAAATCAGCATTATGCTGATTAGCAGCTATTAATTCAGAGAAGAATTTATCTCAAGCATTTTTTACTTCTTGATTATATGAATTTAACAGGCTTTTCATACGTACATAAAGAACATTTTGTTTAGTGGCCTTCCACTTCCGTTCCGCTTTTCTGCATTCCCTCTTAAGGCTGCGAATCCTATCATTGATTCAAGGCGAATTCTGATGCACAGGTGTTGTTCTAATTTTGAGAGGCGCAACAGCATTCAGTGCAGAAAAGCATGTATTATTAAACAAATTTAGCATTTCATTGCTATCTGCAACATGCGCTATATTGACGCAAGTATTTAAAAAGACGGAAGAAAATTTTGAGGCTGTGTGGGAAGTTACCACACGAGAACGAAAGGATTGCTTCACTTTGGTTTGAGCAACAGGGGCCTCGATTTCAAAGAACACACCGTATTGGTTGGAAATGAAAAGATCCTCGATCTTGAAGTCGTTCAAATTCACGCACAATTTTGGCAGAAATATTCCTGACTCACATTGAAAAACAAAGCATTTTTGTATTGTATTTACTGTTACACATGTATTGCATTTTCAATATGTGTATTGTATTTAAGCATTTTTGTATTGTATTTATTGCTACACATGAATAGTGTATTTCGAGATGTGCATTGTATTTCAATGTGTGTATTGTATTTAATTATGGCACAAATCACCCTCCATACATTTCTTCTCTGGCAGACAATACAGCAGCTTCGGATGCACTATGTACAGTGACAGTCAAAGGACAGCTCTGGCAGTTGTTCTTCTTCTGAGGAGGAGGAGAAGAAGAACATCAGCAGCAGCAGGAAGAGTGTGGGGACATGAAATTCTCATGGTACGACAGCAGTTGGGGGAGTTAAATCTCATTCAGGAGCTGCAGTTCCACGACGACCGCTTCCAGGTCTATTTCGGGCTGAGCAGGGAGCAGTTTACAACTGTGGTGGTCTTTAATTGCTGGAAAAAAGAAAAAAAAATCTCCTAATGTTGAGATGAAAAACATCGTGAGCCTCATTGTCATATTTTGGCCAAATTGAGATATCAGCCTGAAGGGCCGTCCACATCAAGAAGGATAACTACAACGATAACAATAAAGATATAGTTTTAAAAATCGTTCCAACTCACGTAGATGGCGAAGTCCACACCACAACTATGACGACAACGATAATGGCAAACGATATCGCTGTGATCACTTTCAGAGCAATTTTATGAACGATGGAAAATTGACCGCCCATCGAATCCGTCGGAATTTACAGGGCTTCACATCAACATGTCATGTTCCTTCAACATGGCAGATAACATCGCAGAGAAACTCATTACATAACGTTGATCTTAGTCCAAAAGGATTCCTGTATTAAATTAAGATGTATTCGCTGAATAGTAGACGTGAAGCTCGGCCAACGTCAATTTTCCAACGAAGCAAAAATTGGTTCGCTGAAGAGAAAGTACCGCCAATGTGAACTAATCAAAGTAGCTAAATCAGTATTTACATAAGAAGTGAGGTGAGTCCTGTGAGTGTCTTTCTCGGTGTGGACGGCCCAAGGATGCAATTAGGCTGACGATATCTCGGCCAGTTTTTAAAGACACCTGGTATTCCCAGATTGTGGGATATCTCTCTCCATGCCTGCCTGGGCTTTTTTGAAACGAGATCCCAGTAGACGTTGAGTCTCGTGTCCCACAGCTCTGTATGCAGAGAGACCGCCACAGTGATGCTCTCCTCCATTTTTGCTCTGTCTTTCTGATAAGATCCGCAAGTTTTTTTTTTTTTTTCCCGATTCCAATATTCTGTCCAATTGGACGCGCCGGGTGGGCGCTGCGCCCAAGTTCAATATTTTCAACTTGGGCGCAGCGCCCTGTCCGGCGGCAGCGCCAGCGCCAGCGCCAGCCTCTCGCTGCGCCCTCGCGCCCCGCGATCACATACAGTAGACAGTGAATGGCGGCGGCGGCGGAGATCTGCGCCGAGCGCGTGCTATGTGAAAGCGGCTTTTTAGTTGGACGGCCATTTGTTCCACCCACCTCCTCATAGGCTGTTGCATCTGGATCGTCCGGTTAGGCGACCCATCATCGCTATAACTAGGGAATGACGGAGGTGAGCTCAGCCCATTCTGACCATCTTCATCTCAACGATGTCATTGAGCATGGACGACATCAAAACTAAACCAAACGAGACATTACAGATAACCTGTAATGAAAACTCCGCCAAGAAATTTAACTTAGACTCTAAGACTGTTTGTGGAAGATGTCTGAGACTCTTGACCGGCTGGGTACCCATCGTTTATAAAGAAGAAATCGTGCAACTTTGTTCATTAGCAGGACCTGTGGTAAGATCGCTGCTATCACTCTCAGTGCTTGTTTATTTATTTATTTATTTATTTATTTATTTTATTCAGGAGTGTACATTTAAATTAACCTCAAGAGGAACCTGAGCGTAATTAGTCATAAGGAGGATATTTTACAATTTCTACATTGTAAAGTAGGGTCCCTGTAATGATGATGTATGTACAGAAGTCACACCATATGAACTATATTGCGTGGCTCACTGTTGCTAGCACTGCAACATCAATTAAATGCAAACATTGTGCATATCTTTGGCACACTGCCCGCAAATGAATATACTGCCTTTCATCTGACATAATTGCTTTTTATCCCTAAAGCTCCCAGCAAAAATAATAACTTTGGAGCTTCACTAAGTTTCTGTGATCTGATTTGAATGGGAATCATCTGTCAGCTGGAGAGATGACAACACAGTTAAGAAAAGGTCTCATTCAAGACCTATTATGTGACATCTCAAGCGAGATGTATTACAGTCTATTAAGCTGTCGCTGCTATCCAAAGCCAGACGCAATTAGCTCATGCTGTTGATCACTGGAACAGCTGATTTAGTACAATTCACAAAAGGTGTCAGTGGATTCATGGTCCAACTAAAGCAAATGAAAATTGCTGAAGATGAATGTCAAAGCAAAATGAGGTGCTCTCTGATGGCGGAAATCTAGAAGATCAAATCATGACTGGCAACTTAGGGTGGATAAACTTAATTTCTTTTCGGAGAAATGATTGGCGAATAATTTAACATTTGTGTCTTTCTTGTATTTCCAGATCATCTCACAAGTCATGACGTTTTTCATCAGCTTTGTCAGTACTGTGTTCTGTGGACATTTGGGGAAGATCGAACTGGCAGGAGTGTCCTTAGCCACAGCAGTGCGTTGTGCACATTTTCCACAAAATGCTCCCTGATTCAGTGGTGGCAACAGTATTCCTTGCCCTGAAAATATGAAGTGTTACAATGCAAATAAGTACTGACAGTATACATGCTGATGCTCATATTTCTGCTGTTTTTGCTAGGTCATAAATGTTACAGGGATCTTTATTGGAAGTGGACTTGCATCTGCTTGTGATACATTGATATCCCAGGTATGGGCCACTTTGGCCATTTTATTTATTCTTTGTTAGCTGTGTCATTGTGTGTTTAACCACTGAAGGGTCTGAGAGTCAGACACGAGTCTATATAAGTCAAATTGATATACTGCTTGCCATTTAGGTTGTTAATGATTGCGAGTATATTTTACCTTCCGTTTGTTTAGTTAATTTATGTATTGCCTGCGTAGATTTACCTTAGATTTTCGGTTGTAGATTAAACTCTGTGCTTTGAGCTAAGTTACTTATCTGGTGGAAATGACAAAATAATTTACACATAACAAATGACAAGACACACAAACATGCCCTCGACATGGACTTCTAGTAAATAATCACACCAGTGTTCATGAAAAAGTCTTGGGCACATTTAAAGCAATTTTGTCGGCCAAATATGCTTGCAAAAATAATGAAATTAAACGTTTGTAATTCCTGAGAAATTTACTATAAAGAGCTGTAAACAGTTAAAAAATCTCACCAATATTTGGAGTGACTACACTTTGCCTAAAAATTGGGGACACTGTTCTGTTGTGCTGTAGTTTCATAAGATGAGTGGCCTTTTGCTTGTTCCAAGCAGAGTGGAAAACTTGTCAGCATTCTTCTGCAGACTGTCTCTGTTGTTTTAAACAAGTTTTAAAGAAAGGATAGAATCCTCTCATAACTGCATCTTATCTGACATTGTTTCATCTGATATATACAGTTTCTGATTAACTCAAACTGTGGAATAAAAAGCTTTATGTGAACACTAGTTCCTCTATTTGACCCTCTGGCCATCATGGTGATTTTTTTAAAAATGTTTATTTATGTATTCTGCTGTTTTATCTATATGTGTGCAATTTTTCATTTTTATTGTTATTTTTTTCTTTTTAAACTATGGACTTATGTCACAAAGTCTGAAATAAAGAGAGAATGAATGAATGCTGTGTCCATCCCTCCAAGTAATTGCATCAGCCATGATGATCTCGACATCAAGCAATGTCACGACGATATAATCTGTATCAACTGTTTTTAATGGAATGAAAGGTTTCTAAATAAATGTAATATTTTTCTAATTAGCTTTTGAATTTCAAATTTACTTTTTATCTTCAGTAAGAATAATATGGAAAACGAAAAGGTAACATCAGAAGCCAGAATAAAATTTTTTAAAAAGTAGGGTGTGTAAGACTTTTGCACAGTACTCTATATACGTACGTCTTGACCTCCATGACTCTTTTCACCCCCCATAGTGAGTGTGTGTGTGTGTGTGTGTGTGTTTGCGCGTGTGTGTGTGTGTGTGTGTGTGTGTGTGTGTGTGTGTGTGTGTGTGTGTGTTTGTCAACAAATATATTTAGATAGTGTAATTGTACAAGTCCTCATTGCCGTCTCTTTTCTGTAGACATTTGGCAGCAGTAACCTGAAGAGAGTTGGCGTCATTCTGCAGAGGGGGATTCTCATTCTACTGTTAGCATGTTTCCCCTGCTGGGCTGTTCTCATTAATACAGAGTCCATCCTCCTGGCTGTAAAGCAGAATCCAGATGTCGCCAGGTACAACTCAAATGCATTTGAAGATCCACTGTGGAAAAATGATCAGAGGCACATTTTCATGTTGTGGAGAAATTATGAATTAAAAATTCATCTCAGAAACAAAGCACTGGGAAAAAAAGTGTAAATAATATAAAATATTATAATAATATATAATATAATACATATTATGGTATTATATAATATATAAAATATACAAAAATAAAAATATGGACTCAGATCTTTTTTCCTTTGTGGTCTTCAATTGTTAGATAGTAAGAAAGGCAAAAAAAGATTTAACGAAATGGTAATTATAAAAAGTAGATTTTTCTGTGTAAATGAATGTCATTGTAACTCACACTGAATACCAGAATCCCCAACTTATTCCAGCACGTAGAAGTCACCTCACTGATATAAGTGTATTTACTTATCTACTATCTATTTATTTATTTATAGGGGCTGTTAAGATCTTGCCAGTTTTTAAATCTATAACTGGTACATTTTATTTCTGTTTCTTTTCTATTTTGAATGAGCTTTTTTAAATAGAAAACTAAAATTAAGTGCCTCAAGAATGGCTAAAGAGGGATAAATATGTATTAAATATATTGCTGGTAACTGCAAAAAAGGCCTTTACAAGGAAATGGTTATCACAGGAGAGTGCAACTTGTTATGACTTGAAAAAAATCACAACAAAGAAAACCAGAAAGTACAACTAAAACAAATCTATTCTTCACAAAAAAAGTTGTACAAAAAATATATATCCACTATTTAATTCTCTAATAACATTCTGATGCCACTATTTAACTGTTGCCAAAACAAAACTCTGTTTCTGCTCTGCTCTGTTCTGCTGTCCCCTCTCTGCTCAAAATCACAGCATTTATATAGACTGGCAACCTTCTAGAAAGATCCACAGGATTCTAGGGAAATCCCGCCCCCTCCAAGCAGGAAAGTGCCAGAAGCTTCTAGAAATCACTAGTCTTTTCTTAATGATTTTACAGACACGCCACCAGAGGGTGCCAAATGAACAAAATAAATATAGCTGACCGGCAAGGCAGCAAAACAGCATGTAACAAATCTTCATTTACAAATGAAATATAATGCAGTACAAAAAATTATCATACATAACACCTCCCCTCTTTAAGAAAAGAAAGGTTTGCTGAAAGCTTTCTTTTGTTAAAATTAACACAGTTTTATAATCAGAACAATATTGAACTTTACGCAAACGTATCATTGATCATGATAACAATCATATACATAACAACCAGTGCAAGTCTCACAATCAAATAGAAAAGTAAAATTACATTTTTCACAATCAAATAAAGAAATAAAATTACATGCGTGAAAGTGTAATAATAAATAATAATGCATCAATTTTATATAGCGCTTTTCTGCTTTCTGGGCACTCAAAGACACTTCACAAGGATACATTATTCATTCACTCTCACATTCACATATGTGAATTCATTCACTCACACATTCTGATGGTGGTAAACTACGTTTTTAGTAGCCACAGCTGCCCTGGGGCAGACCGACAGAAGCGTGGCTGCCAGTATGCGCCTACGGCCCCTCCGACCACCACCAAACATTCACACACAGCCATAGTGTTCCTATATTGCATGTTTTGTGGGTGGGGGAAACCGGAGTACCCGGAGAAAACCCACGCGAACACGGGGAGAACATGCAAACTCCACACAGAAAGGCCCCAGGCCGGATTCGAACCCACAGCCTTCTTGCTGTGAGGCAGTAGTGCTAACCACTATGCCATTACCTTTTCCCCTGATGTGAGAAATATCCAAATCATACTCTTGCAAAAGTAAACTCCACCTCAGTAATCTTTGATTCTTGTTTTTGATCTTGAGCAAGAATGTGAGGGGATTGTGATCACTGAAGACCTTGATGAAAGTAGCTGAACAAGTCAAATAGACTTCAAAATGTTGTAAAGCCAAAACAAGTGCCAAACATTCTTTTTCAATTGTTGAGTAGTTTTTCTGATGTTTATCAAACTTTTTGGAAAAGTGACAAACAGGATGATCTACCCCATCAGTGTCTTCTTGCAGTAAAACTGCACCTGCACCAATGTCACTGGCATCAACTGCCAACTTGAACTCCTTTTTGAAATTGGGAGATAAGAGAACTGATGCATTTTTGAGAATAGCTTTCAGCTGGTCAAATGAATTTTGACATTTTTCATCCCAAACAAATTTTGCATTTTTCTTCAATAAATTTGTCAAAGGTTCAGAGATGATAGAGAAATTTGACAGAATTTTTTGTAGTAGCCAGCCATCCCTAGAAATCTCATGAGCTGTCTTTTAGTTGTTGGCTCAGGAAATTCAGTGATAACTTTGACTTTTGCATCAACTGGTTTACCTTGACCTACAACATGACCTAAGTAAACAACAGTCGCTTTACAAAAGTCACTTTTAACAAGGTTGATAGTCAGCTTGGCATCACTCACTCTCTGAAAGAAGTTTCTGATGTAGGTGAGGTGCTCTTGGAAGCTGTCACTGGTGATGATAATATCATCGATATAGGCCTCACATCCTGGTAGTCCAGCAATCACTCTGTTTACCAGACGTTGGAAGGTGGCCGGAGAATTTTTCATTCCAAATGGAATGACCTTGTATTGGTATAATCCATCTGGTGTGACGAAGGCCGAGATTTCCTTTGCTCTATCTGTTAGACGGATCTTTCAGAAGCCCTTGAGGAGATCAAATTTTGTGACATACTTTGACTGTCCAACTTTGTCAATGCAGTCATCAATCCTGGGGATTGGATATGAGTCCGTTTTTGATAGAGCGTTCGCTTTCCTGTAGTCTGTCACCATTCTATATGTTCCATTGGGTTTGGGAACTAGGATGCATGGAGAACTCCAGTCACTGTAACTTGGTTCAACAAAGTCATTTTCAAGCAGATATTTGACTTCCTGGTTAAGGTATTTCTGCTTCTCTGGATTCATTCTGTAGGGATGCTGTTTTACAGGCTTGGCATCATCTTGTAGGATGACATCATGGTAAACCAAATCAGTCATGGATGGATTGTCAGGGAAAATGTGACTGTATTGAAATATGAGCTGCTTTAGCTGCTGTTGTTGAAAAGGGTCCAGGTGGGACAATGTTGCTGTCAATATTTTGAAGAGTGTCTGAATTTTCAAGTTTGACTGGACCAGGTTCATTTTCAAAGGGGCAGTCACAATCTTTGGAATTTTCCAGTTCAACTGTATTTACCACATTGACTGGCTTTTGCTGAATGTCTCTATCAATGTATTCTTTCAGCATGTTGATGTGACAGATTTGTTTTTGTTTTCTCCTTTCAGGAGTTAAAATTATGTAATTTAGATCACTGACCTTTTTGAGGACAGTGTAAGGGCCGAAATATCGGGCCCTTAGAGGGTTTCCAGGAACTGGCAAAAGTGCAAGAACTTTGTCACCAGTTTTAAAACTTCTATCTTTTGAATGAAGGACATATCTGGCTTTCATTTTGCCCTGAGCTTCTTTGAGATTAGACTTAACAAAGTCGCAAGCCTTAGAGTGACGATTGCGGAAGTCAGAGACATACTGAAGCAAGTTCATTGGGACATCATCTTCGACCAGAAACTTTTCCTTCAGAAGCTTCAAAGGTCCAAGGACTGTATGCCCAAAAACGAGCTCAAAAGGACTGAACCCAAGAGACTCCTGAACAGCTTCACGGGCAGCAAACAGAAGAAGATGGACACCTTCATCCCAATCTTTCTCTATGTCAAGGCAGTAGGTCCTTATCATGTTCTTCAGGGTTTGATGGAACCTCTCCAAAGCACCTTGACTCTCAGGATGGTAAGCTGATGACCTGTATTGTTTAATACCAAGCTCATGCATAACTTGTTGAAATATGCCAGACATGAAATTTGATCCTTGATCAGACTGAATAGACTTAGGAAGACCAACTAAGCAGAAAAACTAGGTAAGAGCCTTGATGATAGTCTTCGCCTTGATATTACGAAGTGGAATTGCCTCAGGAAACCGAGTGGAAGCACACATGATAGTCAGTAAGTACTCACAACCAGATCTAGTCTTTGGCAATGGTCCAACACAGTCAATGATGATCAGACTGAAAGGTTCTTCAAAAGCAAGAATGGGCTTAAGTCAAGTCTTGGAATATTCTGGTTCGGCTTCCCAACCATTTGACAAGTATGACAGGATTTGCTGTACTCCTGTACATCGGACCTCATGGAAGGCCAGAAGAAGTGATTCCTGACACGTTGAAGGGTCTTCTTGATTCCCAAATGACCTGACATAGGATTGTCATGGGCCAGACTAAGAGTATCTTGACGAAAAGACTTTGGAAGAACAATTTGATGGGTGATCATCCACTCTTCATCTGCAGGAAAATCAGGTGGACGCCACTTTCTCATAAGCACACCATTTTTGTAGTGAAAACAGACAGGAACTTGAGTAGCCTCTTGTTCACTTGCAGCCTGTGGTAGAAGATGCGCTAGATCAGGAGCTTGTTGTTGCTCATGAATAAGTTGTTTCCGAGACAAAATGTCATTAGAATGACCTGACAAGGACAAGTCTGAAGATTTCCCAGACATCTCAGGACTGGAAGGTTCCTGATGAAAAGACTGCCCAATGAAGGTGTCAGCCCGGTTAAAGTCCAGGTCAGCATCATCTTGAATAGCCTTTTTGGCCATAGAACGAGTAACTGCACATGAAGGATAGAGGTCTGGAATTTCCTTCTCTATAGAGTCAGAGTCTTGATCAATCAAGGGAGTGTCAGTTACAATAGGGTAGGGCACAACATAATTACCAGCAAGATCATCACCAAGAAGCAAGTGAATGCCTTTGAAAGGAAGAGAAGACCTAACACCAACAGTAACAGGCCCAGAGACCAAGTCTGATTTGAGATGAACATTATGGAGATGTACACTTGTAAAACCACATTCTACTCCTTAAATAAGGACATTAGCCTGAGTAGACGATTTGTCCAAAAAAGGCAGAATCTCTGCAAGAATAAGAGATTGGGAAGACCCAGTATCCCTTAGAATTCAAAAATGAGCAGGTGAGGAAAATTCATTTGAAAGTGAGACCAAATCATCGGTGATGAATGGCTTAAAACCCTCCATAACAGAATCAGACGTAGAAGGTAGAAGATCAGGCGAACTGACCATTGATACAAGAGACTCTCTCTTTGTCAAAGCAGTTGGCTTGGTTTCTTCTCATTGTTGTTTTTTCTTGAGAGCATAACACTCAGAAATAAGGTGACCTTGCTTTTTGCAGTATTGGCAAGACACAGAGGGTAAAGAATCAGAGGATTGCTTCTCACTGGAAGGTTTCCTCTCAGAAGTGGCTTTAGAATCATTCGAAATGTTATTAGAAGAAGTCTTGGACTGAAACTTGCTTTGAAATTTTGAAAAAGTGGATTTTTGGACAAAAGAAGACTTGTGAGTCAATGCATAACTATCAGCTAGGGTAGAAACATCTTGCAAAGTATTGGCTTGTTTTTCTTTAAGGAAAGTTTTAATATCAGACTGGATACACCTTTTGAATTCCTCAACCAGAATAAGTTGCCTCATTCTCTCAAAATCTTTTTCAACTTTCATGGAATTACACCACTGATCAAACAACTGTTCCTTCAACATGCCAAATTTAACATGACTTTGACTGGCTTCCTTGCGAGAATTCCTAAATTTTTGCCTGTAAGCCTCGGGGACCAATTCATAACCCTTCAGAATGGCAGATTTGACAAAATCAAAATCAGCACACTGTTGGACAGATAACTGGTTATAGATTTTCCTAGTTTTACCTGTAAGAACACTTTGTAACATCATTGTCCAATGCTCTTTTGGCCATTTCAAATTTTCAGCTATTTTTTCAAAATGGGTAAAGTATTAGTCAACATAATTTTCTAAGAAAGGAGGAACAAGTCTGATATGCTTAACCACATCAAAATGATCAGAAAGTCCAAAAGATTTTGAAACAGTACCTGCTTCTATTTTCATTTCCAATTCGTACTGCAAATGCATTCTTCTTTCTTCTAATTCTCTCTCCAACCTTCTTTCTTCCTTCTCCATCCTTCTTTCTTCCAGTTCTCTTTCCTTCTCCCTCTCCAACCTTCTCTCCTCCAGTTCTCTTTCCTTCTCCCTCTCCAACCTTCTCTCTTCCAGCTCTTTCAGGCGTAGCTGGAATTCAAGTCTTTGCAGCTCCGTTGCAGGCACTTCCACAGCTTTAATTAATTCTGCTGCTTCTTCCCCAAAGATATTCTCATCGATGAAATGTTGCACCAAAATGTTGAATATTTCTTGTTTCTTCATTGATGACTTCACATCAGATAATCCAAGGGTTGAGGCTTTTTGCAGCAAGTCCTTCTTCTTTGTCAGCACAATTAATTCCTGGGTTGGAGTTTTCAAAAAACTTTCCACATCAAAGGTCATGATTGCTGGTTTTTAAACTAGTCACAAGATTTAAAATAAACTTTGGTGAATCCAATCTCGGTGGAACCTCCAACTTGTTATGACTTGAAAAAAATCACAACAAAGAAAACCAGAAAGTACAAAACAAATCTATTCTTCACAAAAAAAGTTGTACAAAAAATATATATCCACTATTTAATTCTCTAATAACATTCTGATGCCACTATTTAACTGTTGCCAAAACAAAACTCTGTTTCTGCTCTGCTCTGTTCTGCTGTCCCCTCTCTGCTCAAAATCACCGCATTTATATAGACTGGCAACCTTCTAGAAAGATCCACAGGATTCTAGGGAAATCCCGCCCCCTCCAAGCAGGAAAGTGCCAGAAGCTTCTAGAAATCACTAGTCTTTTCTTAATGATTTTACAGACACGCCACCAGAGGGTGCCAAATGAACAAAATAAATATAGCTGACCGGCAAGGCAGCAAAACAGCATGTAACAAATCCATCCATCCATCCATTTTCTATACCCACTTATTCCTCACTAGGGTCACAGGGCGAGCTGGAGCCTATCCCAGCTAACTATGGGCAAAGGCAGGGACCCACCCTGAAGAGCTTGCCAATCCATCGCAGGGCGCACACACCATTCACTCTCACACTCATACTTATGGGCAATTTGGCATCTCCAATTAGCCTGATATGCATGTCTTTGGACTGTGGGAGGAAACCGGAGTACCCGCGAAAACCCACGCAACACGGGGAGAACATGCAAACTCCACACAGAAAGGCCCCAGGCCGGATTCGAACCTACGACCTTCTTGCTGTGAGGCAGCAATGCTAGCCACTGTGCCACCCCCATGTAACAAATTTGGATGGACATTACAATGGATAGTAACAAAATGGAAAGGATAACAGCATATGTTAATTATGAATTGGAATTATTTGTGTCTAGATGGGAAAAATGGGTTGACTATGTAATACCACGTAGGCCAGACTTCATTTTTACTAGTTTGTGATTTTAATGTATGGCAGAGAAACTATCGCTCCATATTTTACAAAATCGTTATTTTTATTTATTTTTTGTATTATATTGTGATAAAACTTAAAATTGGACATTGCAGGTAATTATGAATGAGTGAGGTATACACATGCAATATGTGAGATGTATTTTATGTGACATTGTTGCTGAATGTCAATAAAAATTAATTTAAAAGAAAAACTAAAATGAAAATAAATAGGCAATTACATACATATACAGTGGCGCTGTGATTCCATGCATCAGCCAATAGGCACAGCAAAGCCTCTTTGTCATTGAAACTGGTGGTTTATATGTCAGTGATGGATACTGACAGGTCTGTTTGTCCCCCCCAGGCTCTCACAGCTGTATGTGGTGATATTTATGCCTGCTCTTCCAGTGAGTTCAGTCCTACCGTCAGCTGATAAATCATGACCAGAATAATATCTTTTATAATTTCCTTTACTTCATCTGTTTAAAAAAACCTTTTCAATGTTTGTAGGCAGCATTCATGTACCAGCTACTGGCAAGATATCTGCAGAATCAGGTGAGTTGGCCAGAAGTGGATCTTCTTGCTTTCTGTCTGTTCATTGGTGTTGTTTATCTATCTAATGTTCCATGTCATGGAAAATATTCCTGCAGAAAATAAGCAAACTCAGGGCACATACTGCAAGGCTTTTATCACTTACTCTTATGCCTAAGAAACACAGGAGACAGGAGACGATTATCAGTGCGTCTGGCTGATTGTTTTATTTCTTTCCTCTTTTGCCAGTCCCCTAACTCGCAGCAGTCACTAAGCGCGTAAGCGCAAACTCCCATTACAGAAAACAGGCTTACGCCACATCTCCCGCTTTTAAAGTCCAGGGTATGCTATATCAACTGTTATTCATTTTGAACATTAGCAATGTGGACAATATTGTCTGAAGAACAACTTTCCATCCTTGGTCTGTTAAACTCTTGTCCACAGGACTGAGAAACTTCTCTATTTTACGGGGTAGTGGGTTGACCACCAACCCCTGGAGGAATGGGAGAGGGATTATTCTGCCCTCTATACTCCACATCCCTACTAACTAATAGCTGAGCTTGACAGGTTTTACAACATGTCCAGTGTGTGTCGTCACAATCCTGGGTGGTGGTGTCATTTCCCCAGTTTCTGTGTCAGCAGAGGGTCATGCAGGGCGAGGAACCTCCTGAGGGAGAGGACTCTGGTTTGATTGTGGGGAGATGCTCCCCTGGTTGGGCGTTCAGCTCGTCTTTGTTGGTGATCGGCAGATGTCTGCAATTTCCTTGTAATGCCTCCACAGCAAATGAGTGTTGCGTGGAACCGGTGGCCTGGATGACTCCAGTTCCCATCCAATCAGTTTTCAATGTCTGTTTTGAGTCTGAATTTGTCACCTCCACCCAAGGCAGGAAGCAGCTTCGCCACACATAAAAGCAGAGAAATTTCTTACATGAATATTCCCAGCGTGGCATCTTCCAATATGTCAGAGAAGCTCAGGCTTCCAACTTGTTGTAAGCAAGCACTATTTGTAGAAAACTGGTCACACAACACAATGTAATTCGTGGCAGACTCTATAAGCTCAATATGTGGAGTATTTATCCCATGATGCACCTGCTGCAATCAAGCATTTTTGGAGTCACTCACTCAGCCAGCTATATCAACCCGAACATGTCCAAACTGTAAGAAGAGGTCCGGAGAACACCAGATGCAGAAGTGTTTATTAAACACCAAAAACACTAGGAGAAAGGGTTGGCAGACACGCCAGAAATAAAACACCGTGCTCAAGCACTGAACAATGGGGAGAACTAAGGTACACTGCCAAAGGCAGGGGGGGAACAGAAGTACACTCTCCAAGAGAGGATAAACTAAGAAAACAAAAACTGAACCAAACTATACTGACGGAGACACTGGGAGACTCCAACACGGGGCAGACAAGACTAGAGCGCAGCAAACAGAAAGACTCGGGAACTATACATGGGAGACACTCAGAGGGCACGAGGAGCTGAGACTTCACCATGTAGCACACCGACAATACGGAGGATCCGTCTGACAATCGCGTGGAAAGTTGGGACATTTATAATCACCAGAGGAGGCGGGGACTCGGAATGCAGTCACGCTGAAACAGATACACATGGGATTAATAAACAATCACACGAGGACCGGGTTAACAATAATGGCTCGAGACAAGACGCTGAGACGAGCAATCAAGCTAGACGGTTTAGATAAGTCAATCTAAACGTGACGAGGAAAAAAAGCACCACAAGAAAAGCGAAAGGAAAGCACAGGGTATTAAATGCAGTTAATCAGAAAGCTCAGATTGAAATCACAAAAGCCAGAAACACATACGTTCGCTAAATGAGTTAATCAAGGTTAACTACGTGACAAAATAATTTACAATCACCCTTGATAAGTGCTGGTTAGTACTGGTTAGTAATATCCTATCAGAGAGCGCATTCACTCAGTTTTGCGAGACCCGGACTTAAGCACAGCTGGAAGTAATGAATGAAATACCAAAGCCAAACTGAAAGTAGAAAGGTGATTGGACGACGGGACACAGGCACGCTGAAGGCAGTCACGCAACATCACTGGAAACAGATTGGGAGCGATTGCCAGACGGCTGAACAGAAGGCTGGAAAATAAGGAAAGTAAATCACAAGCACAAATACGCACGGGACACCACACGGAAGGGCAGAATCATAACACAAACGATGCAATGAATTTAGTTTTTTATAGCTTACAATGTATTTAACATTGTTATTTCATTATGCAAATGGCAATCAGTGGCGGATCCAGAGATCACCAGACAGGGGGGCAGGATTTTTGAAGTCATGTGTCTTTACACCTATGACATCATCTTTTTTTTTTGCATAAGCGCAATCTCCAGTCACTTGTAAAGCTCAGACTTACCGTATTTGACGAAGACCAGAGTTGAGCCACGCCCCCAAAGCATATCTGGTTTTATCCTTTTTTCTAGTCTATTTGGGGCCATAATTGACAAAGCTGGCCATCATGATATACCGAAGGAGACTGGAAATTTGCGATGGATACCATAAAATAATGTGGGAAATCATTATTCAAATAATAACTCAGGTGGTAAAATGGGGTTATTTTCTCATTGAACTTCTCTCTGCAACCACCGCCATCTGCTGGCCATTAAATAGAGTGCAATTTCAAGAAAGTTCCACATTTTCTTCACTTTTCAGATCTGGGTGCTGCGTCCATCTTTTTATACAGTCTATGCTAGTGGCTCCCAACCCAGTCCTCAAAGACCCCCCACCATGCAGGTTTTTAATCTTTTACTCTTTTTTTCTACACTTTCACACCTGATCCATTTAAGGGCTTCATGCTGTTTGGTTGAAAAAGATCTACCTGAGCAGGGTGTGCATGAAGGTGTATTGGGCTTTAAATGGATAAGGTGTGCAAAAGCAAAGCTGAAACAAAAACCTCCCGGACAGGGGGTCCTTGAGGACTGGGTTGGGAACCACTGGTCTATGCTAGTTAGGCACTAGTGAGGGGGTTACCTCAGCTCGGCCAGTCTAACCGCTGACACCTGGGCTAATCCCGCCGCCTATGTGGCGTCACTCCAAATAGGGTAATTGGAGTCACGGAAATTGATCCTTTGGCTGCGTTTGTGACTGGAGAAGTTTTCATCAAAATATTGGGAAAATAATGTCTTGCTATATGGCTTGGAGTCTCTGGTCTATTTTCTAAGGTGAATGAAATTCAAATACTATTTCATATAACGTTGCATGTTGGCACGTAGTAGCAAGTTTCAGAATAAGCTCATCAACTAGCCAACTAGCCAGAGAATGAATACCGTAATCCCGGTTATCTTTTGCCCAAGATATCCAGCTGTGCCAAAGGGAGTGTACACCAGCCTGTTCTTAGCAGGGTAGTTAGCGAGAGCATTCCAACTACCAAAACACACTACCAGATGACGGGGTCTCTCAGCTGATCCCCCAGAGCATTGGAGAGCCCTCCAGAGATTGTTGTAATTAGACAGTCAATAGATACACATGGCAAGAGCTTATTATGTGACAATTGCCACAAATGGATTCGTTCTATTCAGAACATGAAGAAACAACAATCAGTGATTGTGGGTGCATGAATGCGTGGGTGCGTGTGTGCATGGGTGGGTGCGTGCAACAAATATAAATGGCAGGGACAAACATAACACTTAATAATAATAATAGTAATAATAATAGTGATAGTAATAAATAATAATAATAATAATAAAAATAGTAATAATAGTAATGGTAATAATAATAATAATAATAATAGTGAACAATTGGAAGAATTGAAACAAGGATCTGCCTCAGATCCCCACACAGCCACAGAGCAGGCCGGTCCCCACCCATGTCTGCTATGGGATGTAAGGGGAGCAGCTACACAATGCAGTACTGGCCCACAGTCACTCACCAATCTTCCCCTCATGGCCAACTCCTCCACCTCAGGCCCCCGCCGCACGCCCCACCTGCCCTATATATGTATGGTTGTGTTTGTCTGTGTCTGGACATGTGGTGCATTAAGTTAGTTAGCTGAGTTAGCTTCTTGGCTTTGTGTAAGCTGTAGCTAGCTTGAAAACTTTGAGCTTGGAGACCGTGTTTCAGCAGCCAGGCTCTATTTGGCCCGCCTCAGTTCCAGAAACTGCATGAAAATCATATTCAATTAATTTTAGAAAAAAAAATTGACAATGCTGATGTCTCACTTAAAAGCACAACATAATGGTTAAAGTTCAGAAAAACACGATAAATGTCAAAAGCACCATATTTTTAGGCATTGTAGTTGATGATCAGAATGAAGGGCAGGTGGGAATAATTTTTACAAGTTAAAAAGTCTGTGAAATGTCAGATGTATAGATGAATATTTAGATGTCTAATTATTACCTTCGCCAGCGACTTCGCTGACGAAGGTAATGTTTTGATCCCCGTGTATTTATTTGTTTGTGTGTCTGTCTGTATGTGTATCGAATAACTCAAAAAGTACCAAACGGAATTTCATAAAATTTGGTGGGTTGATTTGGCATGACCTGAGGATCAATCGATTAGATTTTGGGAGTGATCGGGTCAAAGGTCAAGGTCAAGGCCACGAAAAGGTCAAAACCGACTTTCGGCCATATCTCGGTCCATTTTTATCCGATCGGCATGAAACCAACGCCAAAATGTGCAGAATTATATACCCGATCCTGTGATGTGAAACACGGTACAATGGGGTCAATACCCTTCTTAGCGTTTGGGGGTCAAAGGTCAGGGGGGTCATTACCTTTCGAACTTAAAGGCGTATTGATGTAAAAAAAAATATATCGTACTCTTGTCATTTATCGATCATTTAAAAAAATAAAAATTGGTCCTCAGAGTTATGTGGCGAGGGAATCAGTGGCGTCGGCGAAGGTATGCGCTCTACCGAGTGCCCGTTCTAGTTACAATATGAATTGACTTTGATGAGACAAATCCACAAGAACTCCTTAGACGCGAGCTCTTCCCACTTTGAAGGGTGTCGACATTTCCAGTAACTGAATAGCCAGCTTTGCACTAGTTTTTACACTGCTTTGTCCAGCCCATAAGAAAATAGAATCATGTGTGTGTGAGGTTTTACGAAATGAGCCAAGAGCGAGAACCAGATAAATGTAAAATGGAGGCTTTATTTCTGAAGGGGGGAACCCCCCAACAGAGCTGGCAACAGTACAATGTCCACAATCCTCAAACAGAATCCAAAGGGCAAAGTCCAAAACTGTAACCAGGGCACCAATAACGAAACTCAAGGTCAGGCAAAAATGGTTCGGTACACAGGCGTGGGTTTGGTGGAGAGACAAACTCATAAGCCGTAAACAGTCCGAATCCAAATACCAGGGCAGCAAAAGACAATAGACGTGGTCGGGCAAAAATAGGTCAAAACTCACAGATGCAACAATATCCAAAGAGGGCAAACCAAAAACAAGAGTCGGGCAATCCAGTCAGAAAGAAAATATCACAATGAGCAAGGCGAGGAACGTAGCACAAGACAAAGGAGTAAAGACGATCTGACAAGGAACTAAAAGTGCAGACACCTTATATACACATCCGGGGTGAACACATGACTAGGGTAAACAGGTGTAATCAATGACATGGGAGTGACACATGAGGAAAACTAATTACATGAATTTGGCGAATGCCGAAACGCAGACAGGGATAACGAGACATTCCTATGAACGAATAACAGCTCCGGTTAAGGAGTACTAAAGTGTATAGTCTAAAGAAAAGAGAAAGCCTGAGATATAAATGGAAACTGCAGTAGAGATAATTAGTGATAGGCAAGGAGGGCGGAGATACAGATTGGGCGAATGCTGAGAGATCGTTAGTCTATTAGTATGTGCAGCTATACAATCCCGAGTGCAAGTTAGTCAGTTAGTATGAATATACAATGTTAATCGGGGTTAGTAATTATCGAAAACAATAAACTGTTAGTAGGGTTAGTAGATAGCATAAAGAGAGAGGAAGGAAGAAAACGAGATATGAAGAAAGATTGAAATCCCAGAAACCAGGAAATCACCCGAATGAGTGGCACGTCAGACAAGGGACCGTGGGCAAAGACCTACACCAGACAAGACAGGGGAAAACGAAGTGCAGGACTAGAACCAAAAACAAGACTATGAAACATGGCAAGGCTATGAAACATGGCAAAGACGTAAATAATAACAAAACAAGAAAAATAATAAAACATGAAATCAAACAACCAAAACACAATACATAATCCTAGGGATGGTCAGAGGCAGGCAGTGGTCACTAAAACACAAAAGGCATACATGGCAAGCCAGGCACAGAACTTAAACATGGGGCTAGACAAAAGCCATGGCTGAAATGCAGAATCACAACAGAACCCCCCCCCCAACGAACGCCTCCTGGCGTTCAATTCGAAGAACGTGATGCAGCATGATAGTCTCTTATTAAAGTCTTATCCAGAATGTATCGGGCAGGAACCCAACTGCGGTGTTCCGGTCCGTAACCCTCCCAGTCGACGAGGTACTGTAGACCTCTGCCTCGTCGACGAGAGTCCAGGAGGGCACGGACCGTGTAGACTTCGCCTCCGTCGATGATCCGGGCGGGTGGAGGGGGATCAGGTCCAGAGGACAGGTGGTGGGTTACAGCAGGTTTTACTTGTGACACATGGAAAGTTGGGTGTATACGTCGCATGGATAGGGGGAGACGGAGGCGAATGGCAGTGGGACTAAGGACCCTCTCGATAGTGAAAGGGCCCAGGTATTTGGGGAAAAGCTTACCCCCGTTACCTCTGAGGGGGATGTCCCTTGAAGACAACCAGACCCGCTGCCCAGGTCGGTACATGGGCGCCGCGGTGCGTCTCTTGTCGGCCTGTTCTTTCATCCGAGCGACCGACCTGAGCAGGGCCTGGCGGGTGGCAGTCCAGGTGCGTCTGCACCTGCGGACGAATTCGCGGACTGAGGGGACAGCTACCTCCTCCTCCTGGGACGGGAACAAAGGGGGCTGGTAGCCCAGGCAGGCTTTGAAGGGGGAGACGCCGGAGGCAGCAGAGGTGTGGCTGTTCAACGCGTATTCCACCCACGGCAACTGATAGCTCCAGGAGGAGGGGTTCCTAATACAAAGACATCGTAACACACTTTCCACACACTGGTTAGCTCGCTCGGTCTGGCCATTAGTCTGGGGGTGGAAACCTGATGACAAACTGACTGAAGTGCCTAAAGCTTTAAAGAATGTTCTCCAAAAAAGTGCAGTGAACTGGGGGCCGCGATCAGAAGTGATATCAGTGGGTATGCCGTGGAGTCTAATGACATGTTGGATTACTAGGTTGGCAGTGTCTTGAGCAGAAGGGAGTTTAGTGAGGGGAACTAAGTGAACTGCTTTGGAGAATCTATCAACAATTGTGAGAATGGTGGTGTGGTGATTGGATGAGGGAAGGCCTGTGATAAAATCAAGAGCAATATGGGACCAGGGGCGGTGTGGTGTAGGAAGGGGCTGCAATAAACCTTGAGGTGGTTGGTGAGAAGTCTTAGCCTGGGCACAGACCGAGCAAGCAGCAACGAAGCCCTGGACATCTTGAGTGAGTTCTGGCCACCAAAACCTCTGAAGAATAAAGTTCTTAGTGCGGCGGATACCAGGGTGACAGGACAGTCTGGATGCGTGTCCCCATTCCAGGACTTTGGAGCGTAAGGTTGCTGGCACGTATAAACAATTGGTGGGACACGCACTGGGAGTAGCAGCATTGTCTTGGGCATTTCTGACTTCTCTCTCAATATCAAGACATAATGCGTTAATGAACGCTTCTTTAGGGAGGATGGTATCTTTGTTAATTTCCTCTTCCTGGATTTCAAAACAACGGGAGAGGGCATCTGGCTTGACATTCTTACTTCCAGGTCGATAGGCAATATGAAAGTTGAAACGTGAAAAGAAAAGTGCCCACCTGGCTTGTCGCGGATTGAGTCTTTTGGCCGTTTGTAGATATTCCAGGTTCTTATGGTCTGTCCAGACGATGAAGGGTACCTTGGAGCCCTCCAGCCATTGTCTCCACTCCTCTAAGGCCAACTTTACCGCCAACAGCTCCCGATTCCCAATGTCGTAGTTTCTTTCTGCAGAGCTGAGGCGGCGAGAAAAGAAGGCACAAGGATGGACCTTACCATCTTCTGTGGACCTCTGTGACAGGATGGCTCCAGCTCCGATATTGGAGGCGTCCACTTCAACAATAAACTGGAGTTCTGGATTGGGAATGGTTAGGATAGGTGCAGAGGTGAAACAAGCTTTTAAGTCATTGAAGGCCTCTTCGGCCTTTTCGGACCACAGAAACTTGGATTTGGAAGAGGTGAGAGCAGTAAGAGGAGCGGCAACAGAACTATAATTCCGGATGAACCGGCGGTAAAAGTTAGCGAAGCCCAAAAATCGCTGGAGAGACTTACGGTCCTCTGGTCTGGGCCAATTAGTGACAGCTTCCACCTTTAGGGGGTCCATCCGGATGGTGTCTGGGGAGATGATGTAACCCAAAAACGTAGTGGTTTCCACATTAAATTCACATTTTTCAGCTTTAACAAAGAGGCGGTTCTCCAGGAGGCGACGGAGCACTTGGCGAACATGTTTGACATGGGCCTCCTGGGACTCTGAAAAAATCAGGATATCATCAAGATACACAAACACAAACTTATTTATCATGTCTCTTAAAACATCGTTGACAAGGTTTTGAAACACTGCTGGAGCGTTAGTAAGCCCGAAAGGAAGAACTAAATACTCCCAGTGTCCCGTGGGAGTGTTAAAGGCAGTCTTCCATTCATCCCCCTCTCTGATGCGTACCAGGTGATAGGCATTACGGAGGTCGAGCTTAGTAAAAATCTTAGCTCCTTGCAGGAGATCGAAAGCAGTGTTCATTAGAGGAAGTGGATAGCGATTCTTGACAGTTATTTCATTAAGTCCACGGTAATCTATACAGGGTCTTAATGATCCGTCCTTCTTAGACACGAAGAAGAATCCAGCACCAGCAGGTGATGATGACGGGCGTATTATGCCAGCAGCAAGAGACTCTGAGAGATACTTCTCCATAGCTTGGGTTTCTGGTCTGGAGAGTGAATAGAGTCGGCCTCTAGGGGGCATAGCACCTGGCTTCAGGTCTATGGTGCAGTCATAGGGTCGGTGAGGTGGTAAGCTAGTGGCCCGGGACTTAGAGAACACTTCCTTGAGATCATGAAACTCTAGGGGGACCTTCTCCAGATCTGGTATCTCTTCTCGGGATGAGCAGGGCTGAGGTTCAAGAGCGTTGTGGAGGCACGTCAGGGAACAGTTAGGGCTCCAACCCTTAACCTCGTTCTTACCCCAGTCGATGTCGGGGAGGTGCTTGACCACCCATGGATGGCCCAGAACAATGGGGGCATTAGGAGAGTGTAACAGGAAGAGCTGAATAGTTTCATGGTGGTTTCCTGATGCTTTGAGCTTGATGGGACTGGTAACGTGCGTAATTTGGGCTATCCTCTGGCCACTGAGTGAATTAGCCACTCGGTCTGGAAAGATCCTTTCCGTAGGGATGCCCCAATCCTGGGCCAGCTCCACATCAATAAGATTCTCCTCAGCTCCTGTATCAATGAGAGCCAGGGTGGACTTGCTCTCTCCTCCCCATTCCACGGTCACTGGGAGACAGGTTCGGCTCTTAGTCTCCCGCACAGGTGTCACCCCAATTACTGTTTCTTTCTGGGCCCCAGGAGGACGACTTCTCTTCCTTTTGTTGGGACACTGAGCGATGAGGTGTCCCCCCTTGCCACAGTAGAAACAGGCCCCTTCACGGCGGCGGCGCTCCTTCTCCTCCACTGGGACATGAGTACGGTCTAGTTGCATGGGTTCTGGCTCAGGGGAACTGCCGCCAGTAGGGGGTGATAGAGGCGGAGTACTCTGGGGAGCTGGATATGGTCGTCTGCGGGAAGCGAGGCGTCGGCGCTCCTCCAATCGCGAATCCACGCGAATAGCCAGGTCGACAAGGTCGTCCAAGTTCTCCGGTAATTCCCGCGACACTAGCTCATCTTTAAGTGCTTCCGATAATCCATCAAAGAAGGCATCATACAGAGCTCTCTGTCCCCATCTGCTGTTGGTGGCCAACGTCTGAAAATCAATGGCGTAGTCGGCTACGGGACGTCCACCTTGTCGCATGCGTAGGATCTCTCGTCCTGCCTCGTGACCCAACTTGGTGCGATCAAAGATCCGCCTCATCTCTTCACCCAGTAGACGAAAAGTCTGTACACATGGGAGATCAGCTTCCCAAGCCGCTGTAGCCCACTGCTTAGCTCTTCCCGTCAGTTGCGTGATGATAAAAGCAACTCGCGCTCTTTCGGTGGGGAAGGACGAAGGCTGTAGGCTGAAGATGAGCTCACACTGGGTGAGAAACGCCCGACATGCTCCCGGGTTCCCGTCGTACCTCTCCGGCGGTGGTAGACGTGGCTCGCAGCTGGGTAGGGGCGGGGCGGAAGCGGGAGCAGGAGGAGTATAGACGGTAGGCTGGGGTGACTGTAGTTGCTGCGCCTCCTGTACTGAGCGAGTAAGATCCGCCATCTGGAGACTCATGGTTTGCATGTGCTGCATCAAAGCACGGAGCTGACGTTCCTGAAACTCCAACTGAGTGCCCTGCTGGTGCACTGCCTCCTGCAGAGACTGGTCTGACGCTGGCTCCGTCATGGTCAGATCGTAATGTGAGGTTTTACGAAATGAGCCAAGAGCGAGAACCAGATAAATGTAAAATGGAGGCTTTATTTCTGAAGGGGGGAACCCCCCAACAGAGCTGGCAACAGTACAATGTCCACAATCCTCAAACAGAATCCAAAGGGCAAAGTCCAAAACTGTAACCAGGGCACCAATAACGAAACTCAAGGTCAGGCAAAAATGGTTCGGTACACAGGCGTGGGTTTGGTGGAGAGACAAACTCATAAGCCGTAAACAGTCCGAATCCAAATACCAGGGCAGCAAAAGACAATAGACGTGGTCGGGCAAAAATAGGTCAAAACTCACAGATGCAACAATATCCAAAGAGGGCAAACCAAAAACAAGAGTCGGGCAATCCAGTCAGAAAGAAAATATCACAATGAGCAAGGCGAGGAACGTAGCACAAGACAAAGGAGTAAAGACGATCTGACAAGGAACTAAAAGTGCAGACACCTTATATACACATCCGGGGTGAACACATGACTAGGGTAAACAGGTGTAATCAATGACATGGGAGTGACACATGAGGAAAACTAATTACATGAATTTGGCGAATGCCGAAACGCAGACAGGGATAACGAGACATTCCTATGAACGAATAACAGCTCCGGTTAAGGAGTACTAAAGTGTATAGTCTAAAGAAAAGAGAAAGCCTGAGATATAAATGGAAACTGCAGTAGAGATAATTAGTGATAGGCAAGGAGGGCGGAGATACAGATTGGGCGAATGCTGAGAGATCGTTAGTCTATTAGTATGTGCAGCTATACAATCCCGAGTGCAAGTTAGTCAGTTAGTATGAATATACAATGTTAATCGGGGTTAGTAATTATCGAAAACAATAAACTGTTAGTAGGGTTAGTAGATAGCATAAAGAGAGAGGAAGGAAGAAAACGAGATATGAAGAAAGATTGAAATCCCAGAAACCAGGAAATCACCCGAATGAGTGGCACGTCAGACAAGGGACCGTGGGCAAAGACCTACACCAGACAAGACAGGGGAAAACGAAGTGCAGGACTAGAACCAAAAACAAGACTATGAAACATGGCAAGGCTATGAAACATGGCAAAGACGTAAATAATAACAAAACAAGAAAAATAATAAAACATGAAATCAAACAACCAAAACACAATACATAATCCTAGGGATGGTCAGAGGCAGGCAGTGGTCACTAAAACACAAAAGGCATACATGGCAAGCCAGGCACAGAACTTAAACATGGGGCTAGACAAAAGCCATGGCTGAAATGCAGAATCACAACAGTGTGACATAATCTGTAGTCAAGGGAATAGGGATGCAGAAATGTTGGATGTCTGGTAAAGACAAGTTTCCACTCTGGGAAAGGCGAACAAATAATCAGGGAGTTAGTAAAATGCAGGCCTTATTACCTCCATCAAAAAAGTGTGGCAGGAGGTTACGTGATCGGTGCTGTTTGTCTGTTTGTTTGTGAACAAGATAATTCAAAAAGTAATGGCCAGGTATCTCTGAAATTTTGTGGGTGGGTTGCTATTACATCAGGGATGGACGCTATTGATTTTTGCTGTGATCAGTCAAACAATATGGCTGCTACAGCAGCCATCTTGAAATCCTATGACACGCGGTAACTGAACTTGGCTCCCACTCAGCAAGATTTTGACTTTGCTGCCTTGGCGGAGGTTTGAACTCTAGAAGTGCCACTAGGTCATCTCTGATTGTTAAATCTGGGGGTTTGTGATGAGATGAACCTGATCCTGGTAGAACTGTATTGAATTGACTGGGTTGGTTGCGGTAGTGGCAATCGCTTCAGGAAGTCCGGTCAGAACTGATTTGATGTTTTCCAAAGTAATAGTTTATTGATAACTCACAGACATGCCACTCATCTTGCGTTCTCAACACTGTAGAGTTATCCGTGGTTTACTCAATAGATGCACGGAGAGAAAGGAAAAAAGCTGACGTATGTTCATTTATGTTCATGTTCATTCAATGTCTGGCTCATTGTCTTTCTCCACTCCAATCTGTTGCAGCGACTCAATCCGTGTGCGCGTCTACCAATCTCTTGCACCCTATGCGCGTGAACAGAGGCTCAGGAGCACAGGATTGGTTTAAAAAAATACTGATCATCAGGTCCCTGCATGGCCTGTGTAATGGCTGCACTGCTGAATGCTTCTGCACACTGTCAAATTCTGAACAGCCGCCCCCAACTTCGCAAAGTGAAGTTGTTTTCACTGGTATCAGCCAGGAGTGTCCTGAGGGAGGCCTGGAAGTCTGATGAGCCGGGCAATGGGCCGCGTATAGGTCCGGTCCTTGACCTGGATCTGCACAGTCCGGATTCTGCCATCAGCTCCCGGCATGACCGCTGAGACGTTGCCCACAGGCTACAGAGCAAGTGGGAGCTGTGGGTCGACAATCATGACAATGCTGCCGACGGTGAGGTCATCCCTCTCTTGCTGCCACTTTTGAGCGGGAATTTGGCCCAGAACTGGTCAGCAAGATCCTGACACTGCCTACATTTTCTGCGCCGGCTGAGTAGTTCAGTGTCCGAATAGATAACTTGAGGAGTGGATGGATCCCGGCGCCCCATCAGCAGCATGTTGGGTGTGATGGGATCTGGATCTGAGAAATCAGCCGAAGCATAACCCAGTGGCTTCAAGTTGATGATGCCCTCAACCTCGATCAACGCCGTCATGAGCACATCCTCTGTGACGGACTGAGTGCCTAGAGTGGTCTGGAGGGCAGATTTAATAGAGCGGATCTCCTGTTCCCAGGAGCCGCCGAAGTGCGGGGCATTTGGCGGATTGAATTTGAACTGGATCTGTTAGCTGGCCAGATTGGCTTGCAGATCTGGGGTGAGGGCTTTAAAGGCCTCCTGCAGTTCTGAGGTACCCCCTCTGAAGTTAGTGCCTTGATCAGAGTGGAGCTTATGTGGCTTGCCCCGACTTGTAATGAAACGTCGCAGCACCATCAGGAAGGCGTCAGTGTCTATATTGGCGAGGAGATCTAGATGCACTCCATGCTTTGTCAGGCACTTGAAGATGATGCCCCATCGCTTCTCAGTGCGCCGACCGATCTTAATGAGATAGGGTCCAAAGTAATCCACTCCAGTGGAATAGAAGGCTGGCTGGTGGAGTCGCAGGCTGGAGGGTGGCAGGTCAGTCATTCTGGGGATTATGGGACTGCCACGCCATCTCTGGCACTCGGAACAGCTGTGCTGGTGCTTCCTGATGGCAGCTCTCCCCCGCAGTATCCAGAACCGCCTGCGTATTTCAGCATACACTCTCTCAAGGCCTGGGTGCGCGAGCTTATTGTCGAAATCCTAAATGATGAGCTTGGTGATGGGGTGATGCGGGTCAAGCACAATGGGGTGCAGGGTTTCTTCCTCCAGGGCCTCAGATCTGCGCAGCCGCCCTCCTACTCGGATAAGTTGGGCCTCCGCGTCATACTCCGGTGCTAAGGTAAGCATTCTGCTGCCCGCAGAAACAGGCTCATCTCCTTATAGCAGGGTGAAGTCCTTGGGAAAGCAATCTCTCTGTACCTTCCTGAAGAGTGCCATCTCTGCTTGCCAGTAGTCATCTGGTGTCGAAGTGGTGGGTGTGGCCGCCCCATGGCAGGCTCTGACTGTGGCCTCCAGCAGTTCTTGGTAACTGCTGAAACCTCAGGCATCAGGCAGTGGGAGGTCAGGGATCACAGAGAGGTGTCCACAGAATTGTAATTTCCGCAGTTCAGTGGACTCGTCAGATGATGCGAAGTCTGGACAGGCTGGCCATGAAGATTCATTCTACCACAAGAATGTTGGTACAATACTCCAGTGGTGTTCGTTGAGGAGCTGTGACAGGGTCAGGCCTCTGGTGATGTCATCAGTGGGGTTGTCTGCTGAACTCAGATATCTCCAGGGACTGCCCTCTGTCAGCTGTTGGATGTCCGCGACCCTGGTGCCAACGAACACTTTGTAACGGCAGAACTGCGAATGGAGCCAATTCAGGACAGTGGAGGAGTAGTATGTGATACTGCTGATGGTCAGCGTGAGCTCTCTCTTCAGGACCGCAGCCAGCTGAGCGCCGATGTGAGCAGCACAGAGTTCCAATCTGGGAATGGACTGCTGCCGGACTGGAGCTACCCAGGATCTGGCAGTCAGAAAGGCCACTTGAATGTTGCCTGATTAGTCCGCTGTCCGGAGGTAAGCCACTGATCCGTAGACTCTCTCTGATGCATCGGAGAAGATGTGTTTAGTCTAAGTGGATGCTGATACATCTGTTCCCTGTTGAATGTAACACCATGGGAGAGAGACGGATGGGAGCTGATGGAGTTCACTGTCCCAGGCGCGCCACAAATGCAATATGTCCGCTGGAAGTTGTGGACATATCCCAGTCTCTCCTCTTGCCCCAGGGATGCTGCACAAGGATCTTTGCCCGGGTGGTGAAAGGGATGAGCACTCCAAGGGGGTCATACTGCCTTGCTAGGACCCGATAGATGCTGCGCATAGTGGGCTCAGGATGCTCTGAGTGGCGGAGAGGGTACGTGAGGGTGTCCGACATGCAATTTCATAACAATCCCAGTGTTCGTTCCTGTGGATCAGCGGAATCATGAGACAGCCAGAGCTCACAGCTTTCTGATCGAATGTCTGCAGGCATATGGCTGACGATGTCTGGCATGTTGGAGGCCCACTGACGTAGCTCAAACCCACCGGATTGGGGGAGTGGCTGCAGTTTGTTGATCAGTTGCTTGGCTCCTGATGTGGATGTGAAGCTTTGCAGGAGATTGTCAACATAAAAGCAGCGTTCACCTGAGTGACGGGTGTCTTCCTCTGGGCTGCTGTGATCCTGTATGTGCTTCTGGAGGGCAAATATTGCGCAGCATGGGCTGCATGTCGTGCCAAAAGGCAACACCTGCCATTCATAGACGTCCGGTGCTCTGCTGTGGTCGAGGTCCCGCCAGATGAAGCGTAGAAAGGGCTTATCCTCAGGTAGGAGAGGAACCTGATGGAACATCCCCTTTATGTTGCTGCTCACCGCGACAGGATGCTGTCTGCAGCAGAGAAGCACGCCCAGCAGAGATGATCCTAATGTGGGTCCAGGGAGGAGCTGTTCATTCAGGTTGCCGCAAAATAACTGAATGAACAGTTGAACACAATGCGGTCTTTTCCATTGTGATGGACCATATGATGTGGTTTGTACCACGATCGGTCACTGGACTGAGCTGCAGCAGGAGTGAGTCTTTGCACATAGCCAGCATCCAGTGATTTCTTGATCTCATGGCTGTATGACTCTGCTCTAAATGAATCCTGAGACAGCCTTTTCTCCGTCCCGCGCAAATGGCCCCAAACTGCTTCCATGGGTGCTTTAAGCGATGGGATGGCTTCCTTTCACAGGAGGGGGGTAGCGTAACGACAGACACCATCCACCTCCACTCTGACGGTCCTCTCCTCCAGCATGGCGACACCTGTGGCGTCCTGCTTTGACCGTGTGACGAGCTTCTCGTTCCTGTGGGGCAGGATGTCCATCTGCCAGAGCTTGGATACATGTTGGAGCAGTTCTGCTGTGGTTGACAGGGTGCTGGTAAACAGTGGGCTGTGAAGGCCTGATGCATGAGGAATTTGGCTGGGCCCTGAAGTGTCCAGCCAAGTCGAGTCTTCAGGGCTACTGGACCTCCTGGCGGGCCCAAGTGCACTGGCTCCACTGGAGTGAGCAGGTCGGGGTGATCTGAGCTAATGAGAAGCAGCGGCTGAGCTTGTGAAAATGACTGAAGAGACAGACCTCTGATGTGGCGATAGGTCTTTTGTAGAGCCTCAACAGGATGAGAATGAGGGGACAGCCCGAGTTCTGCTGAGGTGAATGCCCGCTGTATCCGGAACCGTTTCTGTGGGTGGGTGACTGATGACATTGAGAAGGAAACTGACCTCCCAGGCACTGCTCTGCTGTCCTGGCGAATGGTTCGGAAGACCAGGTCCTCACTCTCTCCCTGGAGGCCCAGGTGCTGTACAGCGCTGTCAAGGATGATGGTGCGCTCGGACTCATCGTCCAGGATGGCATAGCTCTCCATCGTTTTGCCACAGTGATGGAAGTGCACCTTCACCATCTTTAGCAACACACACTCACTCCTTCGTGCTGGATACAGGTAGTAATTCGCTGTCTGTTCGAGGGCAGGAGCAGCTGTGTTCTGGCTGGGTGCCGGAGCAGCTGCATTCTCTGCCTTGATAGGGTTATTCACCTCATGCAGCACCTCAAGGTGCATGCGTTTGCACTGCTGGCACCGGGCCTTCAGATAACTCTGTGCCACCAGATGGTCCCTTCCACACCTCCAGCAACGAGTTCCAACTTTGATCCAATCAACTTTCTGTTCTGTGGATAACTGCTTGAAGGCAGTGCACTGATTGAAGTAGTGCTGCACATTGTCACAGAATGGACAATATTTTTTTGGCCTCTCTGCCTTCTGTAGTGGTTTGGGTGGTTCTGCCTGCTTGGCCGGGGGGATCAACCAGCAGGATCGTGGTGGAGCGCGGGGCCGTACTCTGTTTTGCTCTTTCGCCCGTCTGACTGGCACTCCACTGATGTTCTGGTGCGACCGACTGTGATATCATCCTCCTGCACCCGGACTTCATATTCCAGCCAATCTGCAAAGTCTAGTAGCGTGGGGATGGGGACTCGGAGTGGGTTGACGAACCTCTTGAACTGGGCGCGCAGTTCATGTGGCAGCTTTGACAGCAGACGTGTCACATGAGACCTGTACTCGAGCTCAGTCCTTGAGCTTGACTGTTCAGTCCTGGACCCCATGTCCTCGGGTCTGCAGGTGAGTGAGGTGGTGGTTGAGGGAGGCGTGCAGATGAAGGGCGAGTGGGAGTGTAGGGCCCCACATACTCTGGACTGAGCGCTGGATGTGGTGGCGCAGGAGCAGCCTGTCCAGGATCTGCCAGGAGATCCAGGCTGCGCAAATGCTCTGTGAGCTCTGCTACCAGCTGTGATGGCGGGTACGGAGGTGGTGGCGTCTGCTGAGGAGACTGATGCAGGGAAGGATGCTGCTGCAGTTATTGCTGCGCTGCTGCAGCACTTGGGAAGACTTATGACACTGGAGGTGGCTGCGGATATGGTTTGCATGGTGGTGGAGGAGGAGGGAGTGACCAGTCATATGCTTCATCCTCTGGCTGAGCGAGGGACTGAACTCTCTCAGGCTGCAGTGGTGTGGATACAAGACCTGGGGCAGGTAGACAGGCAAAGGAAATGCCACTGTCTGCCAAGTGATGCTGTCCTGATAGTGGGACATTAGGACTGCCTGATGCGGCCTAAGGTGCAGCGGATGGACGCTGTGAAAGGGCGTCAAGAAAATGCTGTATCTCCCTCTGCAGCTACCTAGTCTCATCCTGCATCTGGCTCCGAAGCTGAAGATTGTCCTCCTGCATCTCTCTCAGAGCGGTGAGGACTGCATCTGGGCCCCGTCGAAGGTGGGGGCGCTTGCACTGCATCCTGGAGCCTGTGGTCTCCCACGTTGGAGTGGACATGTGGTGTTTAACTTTGTGGCAGCTGTCGTTGAGGCAAAGTCACAAGGAAATCATCCAGATGATGGGGCCGCTGAGCGCTGCGGCGAGGGCGGACGCTGCCATCAGAAAAATACATCTTGGACTGAGGAAACTGTCACATCAGGCTCGAAGGACCTTGTTAAACCTGGGGGTTTGCGATGAGATGAACCTGATTCTGGTAGGACTGTATTGAATTGATACATGATATGGATCAATATATCAATAAATGATACTCATCTTGCGTTCTCAACACTGTAGAGTTTTTTACTCAATGGACGCACGGAGAGAATGGATAAAAAGTTGACGAATGTTCATTTAGAACTCCGTGTTGGGCTCATTGTCTTTCTCCACTCCAATCTGTTGCAGCAACTCAATCCGTGTGCGCGTCTACCAATCTCTTGCACCCTATGCACGTGAACAGAGGCTCAGGAGCACAGGATTGGTTAAAAAAAAACGCTGATCATCAGGTCCCTGCATGGCCTGCGTAATGGCTGCACTGCTGAATGTTTCTGCGCACTGCCAAATTCTGAACACTGATCTTTGAAACATGACTGTACACATAGGCTAAAGATTTAACAAAAAACTTTGTTTAAATGAGGTCTTTTGAATGCAGTTTACACACTAGACTAAATCTAATATTGACGTTTATTTAACTGACTCAAGAACAACCTTGCTAAACCATCAGCACTTACGATCAGGGGCGCTCCAGTCATTAGGCGGATTAGGCGGATGCTAGGGGCGCTCGCGAGCAGAAAGGGCGCCAGGGAGGGGAGAGGCCTTTTTATTTATTTTATTATTATTATTTTTTTAATAAATACTTTTTATTTCACAATATAAAACAACAACAACAAAGACACGGCAATCTAACAACAGTACATACAGTCGTAAAGTCTTTAAGCATAGGCTAAATAAAGCATTTATATTCGGGCTTAAGCGTCTATCTGCCTGCAACCTGCCTGCAATTTCACCACGATCCCCAATGGATTGCACACAGGACACGACCTGGACACGACTCCTCCCCGCCCCTCTGCTCTCTCCTGTAGTCCTACTGCGCTTGCGAGGTAAGTTGGGTTGGTAATTCTCTCTCTGTTGAACTCAACTAGTTACAGGTAACTTGTAAACTTGGAAACTCCTCCCATAATCTGGTAAAACCAAGTCACTCACTTTTTCATGAAGCTGAGAAAACAAGAACTGAAGTCCTTCAGGATAAACTTGCTGTAAAAAAAAAAAATCAATAAAAAAGGGCAAATTGGTGACTAGGCACTTTATTTGATGATTAGTAATTTAGTAATTTCAAAAATGATTCTAACCTACTTTCTACCAAAATGAGTAACTAGGTTTTACCAGATTAGGGAAGATTCACACTCTGTTTTTCTTCACTTCGATAATCAAACATTCAGTTTGATTGTCTTCTTCCTTTCGTCCCATTCTGCTTGTAAATGAATGCGAACAGGGTTTATGATAGACATAATATATATTTACCTTTCTTGTTGTGGTAGTTTTGAGTCTTTTACTTACAGGTCCAGCCATGCTTGATTCTTGTATCCTCAGTAATTCTGCGCTCCTGCTGCCATTCATTACAATGGAAGACAGGGAAAATAAAGACCGTTGAACTGGTTTGTTTTTGGAGAACAATCCTTCCTTCAGGCCTACATCCCAACTGCCAAACTTTGTACCATAGATTTGGACTGATAATATCTCAGCTGAGTTGCCTTCCATGATTTTTGTTGCCCATCAGACAATCATTTATCATGTAATTTAGAAGAACTGATGATGGACGAGAAACTTTAAAAATGGCCCTCATTCATCTCTTTAGTTCATAAACACAGATCATGAAGGAATGTAGGCGGCCCATCCAATTAGAAGACAGGAATCTTACTAGTATTTTCTGTATTATTTTTCCAATCACTGAAAGAACGCTCATCAGCATCATTCTGGCTGTGCTTCTGGTTGTTTTCTGGTTGTATTTTTAGCTGTGGTTGATCTGGCTGAAGGACTTTTTTTCTAAATAGGTAGTTGAAAACAGGACACATGGTCCCTCCTCTTTCCTGCTCCTGCATTATCTGTTGATAACTTGTTCTTCTTGTTCTCTCTCGTGATGGTGCGATGAAAATCAAGAATGCATCTGGAACAGCATACGGTTGGGTGAATTAGAGCTTGAAATTATTAAGCGTGGCATGCACAGTGTAAAACCCCACAAAACAATTCCAACGACGGACATTGCTATGGGTGAAGGCATCACGTGTTCTCTTGGTCTAACTTTGATTAGAGCATTCTTCTGGCTGGAGTGAATCACAATAAAATGGGTATTTTTCACCGTCCAAGGACGGATCATGAAAACGCAATGGTTACGATTTATCTGACTCCATAGAACATAGAAAGGTAAATATATATTATGTCTATCATATCTAAAAAGAGCCATCATATCGTGCAGGAGCGCGTTTCCCAAAAGCATAGTTGCTAACTAAGTTAGCAACTTACATAGTTCGTCCATTCACAGTCAATGAGCCCAACTACGTAAGTTAGCATCTGTGATTTTGGGAAACGCACCCCAGAACGTTTTGATTATCATCAGTTAATGGATCTGTTTCCACAGTTGGACACTTTTTTTCTCACATTCTGTTTAAATTTCCCTTAAACTATATAAATAATTGCATTATGTTTTCTGTCAATTCAATGGTATTGAATGAAAGTCTAATTTCTCATGTTTCTATCCAGATATCGTTTTAATCATTTACTGTCTTCACAATAGTTGGCAAAAGGACACTAATGTTGGTGATATAGCTGTGCGTTAGATGCTTCCCGTTTGGGACACTCATAGCTTCTCACTGTAATATCGTAAGTGCTGATGGTTTAGCAAGGTTGTTCTTGAGTCAGTTAAATCAACGTCAATATTGGATTTAGTCTAGTTTATAAACTGCATTCAAAAGACCTCATTTGAACAAAGTTTTTTGTAAAATCTTTAGCCTATGTGTACGGTCATGTTTCAAAGATCAGAGATGACCTAGTGGCACTTCTAGAGTTCAAACCTCCGCCAAGGCAGCACAGTCAAAATCTTGCTGGGTGGGAGCCAAGTTCAGTCACCGCGTGTCATAGGATTTCAAGATGGCTGCTGTAGCAGCCATATTGTTTGACTGATCACAGCAAAAATCAATAGGGTACATCCCTGATGTAATAGCAACCCACCTACAAAATTTCAGAGATACCTGTTCATTGCTTTTTGAGTTATCTTGTTTACAAACAGACAAACAGCACCGATCACGTATCCTCCTGCCACAATTTGTTGGTGGAGGCAATAAGGCCTGCATTTTACTAACTCCCAGATTATTTGTTCGTCTTTCCTGCAGTGGAAACTTGTCTTTACCAGACATCCAACATTTCTGCTTCCCTATTCCCTTGATTACACATTATGTCTCACATGATCCTTTTTTCTTATTGGCCTGACAAGGCAGTGTAAAAACCAGTGTGAAGCTGGCTATTCTGTTACTGGAAATGGAGACTCTCTTTGAAGTGGGAAGAGCTCGCATCTAAGGAGTTCTTGCGGATTTGCCTCATCAAAGTCAATTTGTATTGTAATTAGACATATAAAAATTCATCTATACATCTGAAATTTCACATAGACTTTTTAACCCCAAATCTGGCTATTTATATGTTACCTGATTTAGGGCTTTATAATTCAAGATTGCAGCTTCACAGACAGAAAAACTTTGGCTCAATTGAGTCTAGACACTTGAAGCATTTAGACTCCCATCGTATTTCAGTTTATTTTTATGATTTTGGTGGAGAAAAGGAGCTGCAAACACAAAAAATCTTCATGACAATTCAACTTTGAAATAGCAAAAAAAAAAATAATACTGACAATTGAAAAACTGCTGGGGCCTAAAACTATAAATTTCTGGGATCATAAACTTCTTGACCACAAGTACAATTCATCTTGAACATTACATTCTAGATTACCCGCTTGCTATGAGCCAAATTAGACAGCTATCCAGGTGTCTCCCCAAAGTCTGAGATCCATCAAAATGGTTCATTGACAAATCATACATTAATCATATATTTAACACAAATTAACTTTTGGGGCATGAAATTCAGCATGAACTAATGATTTTCTGGTTGAGTTTAGCATGAATTTATCAATATCAGTGCAGTTGAACATCACTGGTCACCAGTAACCTCTCCAAACACAAAACATGCCTTTTCTCCATAATAAAGTTAACCATTTTTGTCCATTTTTCTTCGAAGTCCCCCAAGCATTTTTTTTTATTTCGGCATGATTGTAAAGTCATTTCATGACAATTTCAACACAGACAACATGTACCATGACCGAAAGGGTCGCGGGAGAAGCGAAATCACTTATAAGAGTCCCGCCCCCAGTAAATAAAGTGCTGATTAAACAGCTATAACATTCAAGCTGCAATGAAAAGCTAATCGCTCTCTCATCCGAGCTCATAACCTTACACCTTATAAGGGTAAAAACTCACTAACTCAGTAATATCTGAATTTTGAAATACACCTTATTTTAACAGAACAGAAATGTCACTTTCAGAAAAAATTAAACAACATATGGCTCCATATTCAACAGAATGGTGTAATGAACGTACCGAGGGATCTACGGACGTGGGTGGGCTGCATGCATTTGGAGAAACGAAAACCTCGGCATTCGATGTCTTTAAACGCGGTAAAAATTCTACAGCAAAAAGCCACCTTGAGCAAAATACAAACAGAGTAACAGAATCACCTGTTTTCTTCATTGATGCCCTCCTCCAGAGACAGATGTATCGGGTAGAAGGAACCCTCCAGTACTGTTTCATTCGGAATAATTCCCATTGACCGCGTCCATACAACATTTATCTCGTAAATGAAACTGAACACTAAAGGCCGGTTTTGAGTATCTTTGTTTCTTTGATATCGCATCATTTTCAGCTGTGCAACCGTGGCCAACATTCAAAGAATACAACCGACCTTACTTTTACGCTCAGCTTTGTATCCTATTCTTATTGTCCAATCAATGTATTTCAGTTATTGAAGGAAGTTTAAACACTCGGGAATTGGATAAGAAACCAACGCATCGTTAACGGGGAAGCTTCATGAGGGCGTGAACTATAACTGTAGAGTTACGCAGATGAATCTGAGTATATAATTGAGTGACTGGCTATCAACACCAGTACTTGGGTGTATAGAAGGGAGCGCTGAATTTGTCAATGGAGAAATATACGCATTAATCCATGGGAGGGAACTGCGCATATTTTGTGTGTGATGACTGTAATTGACATTAGAATGTGAGACAATCAATACAATGTCAGATTTTTTGCTTCACAAAACGTATTTTTTTAACCACTAATTGGAATACTGTTGGCTCACTGTAGCTAAAATGGTTGCTACAGAATACTAAGTTTTTTTTCAGTTGCAAGTGATAATTTTTTAAAACTACTGGATCGATACTATGGGCAAGGATATTGACCAGTTTGTATATCAGGCTTAGCTGAGGAGTTTAATATATGCCGCATTTCTGCTCTGCCTGCTTGTGAATATTCATTAGCTGATCCGGGGGTGCCATATCATGGTCGAGTACTGTAACTAAGTGCTTAAATTTGCATATCTATAGACGCGAGCGTCTACATCTGCAGAAAGGGGTTAAAGCTATTCTTACCTTTCTGGCATGTGGCACAGCACTTTGTAAAATTTGAACTGAACAACTCCGCCTCCCTCCAAAGTCCCACCCTCCTCCGCCTGCCTGACCTCTGAGGCTCCCCTCCTCCCCTGACGCGTGCGGTGTGAAAGTGAGCAGCCGGAATGAAGCTGCTTACACACCGGACGCGAAACCAACTTTTTGCCCGACAGATTACATTCAAAGTCAATGCAAAAATGCAAATCTTGCGCGTATTGGCGTCTTTGCATTGACTTTGAATGTAATCTGTCATACGAAAAATTAGTTTCACGTCCGGTGTGAAAGCATCTTGAAACGGGGCAATGGAGACAGATTCAGAGGCACCGGTTGTGATAGCTGCAGGAGGTGGACGTCAAGAGCAGCGGCAAAATATCAGACAAGAGTAACAAACAGAGCTCTCAAAGCTCCCAAACCATGACAGGACGCCCCCCCCTCTAAGGGACAGCTCTAGAAGTCCCCAAGGAACCCTGCGCACAAAACTCTGAAATTAGCGAGGAATCCAGAATATCCCGCGAAGGGACCCAGCACCGCTTCCTGGGACCATATCCCTCCCAGTCAACGAGGAACTGGACCCCACGACTTACACGCCTCTCTGGAAGAATGCGGCCCACGGCATAAACCGGCCCCCCCTCAACCATTTGCGGTGGGGGTGTGTCAGCGGGTGCCAGGACGCTAGTGCTAACCGGCTTGATCCGAGAGACATGGAATGATGAATGTATGCATAAAGATCTCTGGAGCTTCAACTGGACCGCGACCAGATTGATCTTCCGCACTATTTTGAACGGGCCAATATAGCGGGGCGCCAGTTTTCGGGATTCTACTCCCTTCTATCAAAGGGAGGTCCCAGGTAGACAGCCAAACTCTCTACCCAACCCGATAAGACGGGGCCAAACGACGCCTTCTATCAGCGTAGGATCAGTCTCAGGAAATAATAGGGGTTGGTAACCCGCCTGAGTCTCAAACGGGGAAAGCCCCATGGAGGAATTACACAGCGAGTTATGGGAATACTCAGCCCAAGCTAAAAATCGACTCCATGATGAGGGATTATCCGCCGCCAAACATCGGAGAGTGTTTTCTCGAGACTGATTAGTCCGTTCCATCTGTCCGTTAGTCTCTGGCTGAAATACAGAAGAGAGACTCTCTGTGGCCCACTACTGCTTGCAAAACGCCTGCCAGAATCTGGCCATAAACTGAGGGCCTCGGTCAGACACGACATCCTGTGGAAGCCCATGCAACCGGAACACATTGTTAACCACAAAATGTGCTGTCTCCCGCGCCGAAGGCAGCTTAGGTAGCGCGACAAAATGAGCCGCTTTAGAAAAACGGTCAACCACAACCAAAATGACCGTGTTGCCGTCAGATACAGGCAGCCCTGTAACAAAATCTAACGTGATATGTGACCAAGGGCGCCTGGGAACGGGCAAAGGTCGTAGCAAACCAGTGGGAGAGAGATGGGAAGTCTTATTCCTGGAACAGACGCCACAGGCAGCAACAAACTCCCGAATGTCCCTCATCATATCCGGCCACCAAAAACGTTGGACCAGGAACTGCTTAGTCAGATGGGCCCCCAGGTGCCATGCCAAGCGGAAACAGTGTCCCACTTGAGGACCTGTGGCCTAACTCTATGCGGGACAAATAAACAGCCAGGAGGCTCCCCCCCAGGACTGGGATCTGACTTCAACGCCTCCTGAACCACCGCCTCAATCTCCCACTGAATGGGTGCCATGATCTGCGCAGTAGGAATAACAGGCTCCGGAGTAGGATCGCAATCAGTGCGATCATACATTCGTGACAGGGCGTCAGGCATAATATTTTTTGAGCCCGGGTGATAGGTGAGCGTGAAATCAAAGCGGTTAAAAAATAATGACTATCGCGCCTGCCGCGAATTACGCCGCTTGGTTTGCTGAATATATTGGAGGTTTTTATGGTTGGTCCATACCACAAAAGGGTGCTCAGCTCCCTCCAACCAGTGGCGCTACTCTTCTAGGGCCAGCTTGACCGCTAATAACTCCCAGTCACCAATACTATAATTGCGTTCCGCGGCGGACAAAGACCGGGAGAAGTACGCGCATGGGTGAAGCTTATTATCCCAAAGACGGCGCTGGGACAGAATAGCACCCACGCCCACCTCCAAAGGATCTACCTTCACAACAAATGGGAGGAAGGGATCGGGCTAAACCAAAATAGGCTCTGAGCTAAAACAGTTTTTTAATTCCTGAAAGGCAGCATCAGCTGCAGGAGACCAAAAAAAACGCTGAGAAGGTATTCTTTTTATTGAGTGCAACAATGGGGGCAGCAACCGCGCTAAAACCACGAATAAACCTCATATAAAAATTCGCAAAGCCCACAAAGCCTTGAACCTCTTTAACACTCTGCCAATTCCTGACCGCAGCCACCTTGTCCGGGTCCATCTGCACCAACCCCTTAGAAACAATAAAACGCAAGAACGAGTCAGTTTGGGCGTGGAAAACACATTTTTCGGCTTTAACAAAAGGTTTGGCATTGAGCAGGGCTTCCAGTACCCGTCTGACGTGTTGTTTGTGCTCCAACAGTGTTGAAGAAAAAAATCAAAATGTCGTCAAGATAAACGAAGACAATTTTCTCCAACTTCTCTCGGAGCACGTCATTGACGATTGCCTGAAACACCGAGGGGGCGTTAACCAGCCCGAACGGCAAGACCAAATATTTGTAGTGCACGTCATGAGTGAGAAAAGCCGTTTTCCATTTGTCCCCCTCCCGAATGCGAATCAAATTATACGCATTACGAAGATCGAGTTTCGTAAAAAATGACACTTCCTGCGGACATTCAAACGCGGAATTCATTAACGGAAGGGGGAACCTCGCTGATACAAGGTTCATGTTCCCGTAACCATGAATGACCCAAAACTATCGGAAAAGTGGGGGACCTGATAATAAAAAATCAAACCTCTTCAGAGTGGCTACCAAAGGAAATAAAATTTTTAGTGGTTCCAAAACTTCGGTTATAACTCCCGTTCCTAGCGGGCGTCCGTCCAAAGTTCTTACAGAGCATGACTGTGAAAGCGTAACAGTGGGAACGGAGTGCCTCCTAGTCCACTTAATATCTATGAAACAATCAACAGCGCCCGAGTCAACGAACGCTTCAATAGTAAATCTCTTGCTCCCCACAGTAAGTTCAACAGGGATTAGTGTTCGCAAGGGAAATTGGGTCTGCTCCTCTAGCGCCCCCTGAATCGCTAGAGGGGTTTTCCGTTTCCCCGAAGCTTAGGACACTGTGGATGGCTAAGACCAGGCACATTACAATTAAAGCAGATTACTCATCTGCGCATAGGTCTCTTAGTCTGTCGGTGAAACGAACCATCAATTACATGGGCTCCACCGGAGTAGAATCTTTAATGGGTGGAATATGAGGTGCACATTCGTCACTAGCAATTTTAGCCCCATTTTAGCCAGCAGTGATTTATTTAGTCTCTCCCGGCTGCGTTCGCATGTGCGATTGTCAATTCGCACAGCAGTACGAACTAAGGAGTCTAAAGTCGAGCAGGCTTCTAAAGTAGCCAGCACGTCCTTAATCTCCTCTGTTAGGACATGGCTAAATACTGTCATCAGAGGAGCCTCCAGCCAGCCCGTCTCTGTGGCCAGATAACGAAAAGCAATAGAAAACTCAGCTGCGCTTTCTTTGCCCTGTTTTAGGTGCATTAAACGCATAGCTGCGTCTTGACCACAAATGTCTTGATCGAAAACAGACACTATTTCCCTAAAAAGGGCCTCTACTGAATTTTCAACTGGTGAGTTAGATCTAATTAGTGGGCCGACCCAATTGAGCGCTGTGCCAGCCAACAGGGATAATTTAAATGCAACAGAAGAATCCTCATTAACAAAACGTGATAGCTGAGCCTTAAAAAATATTTCATGCTGGGCAATAAAATCCTTACACTTTCTGGCCTCGCCACTATATCTTTGGGGCAGTTCTTAGGTTCTCGGGGAGGATGTACGGATGGTGCTTCTGCAACTCTTTGTGAAGTTTGTAACGTTTGAGATTTATTACTCTCAGACAAGTCTAACAGAACGCTCTGCTGATTCTGGGGAGCGGTCTCCTGCAGGTGTAATCTCTCAGCAAGTTCAGATCGTTGATAACAAAAACCTGAAAGTGTTTTAGCAAACCCAGCTAACATCTCTTGTTGGCTGGTGATAGCCCTCTTAATTTCAGCCACCGCTGACATCTCCATAGTGGCTAGAGTGTACTGTGAGAGCTGCTGGAGGTGGACGTCAAGAGCAGCGGCCAAATATAAAAAGGAAAATTTCACAGCATGTAGAGAGACTAAAAGCAGTTATAAATAACGAGGCTCACGCAACCAATGGACCAGACGCCGTCCGTGGTAGAAAACAAGCGAGCTCGAGGCAAACAAAAGAAAAGGGAAATAAAACAAAGATTCCCTTACTCACTCACACTGATCCTGTTAAGTCCCTAACAATAATCTCTCGAGACCTTACCGACTAAAGTGCCAAAGGTGCACTGACACTCTAGCAAGGAACGCGAGGCGAAACTGGAGCTTAAATAGAGTCCGAGTAACGCCCCCAATTATTGCCAGCTGGCCCAGGAATCCGATAGGGAGCAAAACGATATTGTCCCGAACGAGTGTAACATACAGAGCTCTCTAAGCTCTCAAACCATGACACTGGTTTGTGAAAACTAACCGACAGCAATTACATAATATTAAATTCTAAATGTGGTATAAAATAAAATGCCCTTGTAACGTCTGACAAACTACCATTAATGTTCGTGATTATAGCATTTCAGCGCCTGTTTTTTACAGTCAGATGCTTCATGTTTCAGGAGAATTCATACATATTTTCTTGCAAAACTGCTGTCATAACGTCTTACCTCAACAGAATTGTCTTGGTAACATTAGTAATTAAATCAGGAGCAGTTGCAGCTGCTTTGTTTGCAGCCTAGCTTCGTTAAGTACCTGTTATGTCTCTACCGCTCTGCTGGTCTGCCAGAGAGGCATGCGACTCGCAAGCAGTGACAGCGGTAGGAAACTGGAAGGGGCACAGCAACGGATGACAGACAGGAAGCTTGGCAAGTTATTTTATTCGGACCGAAGAAAATTATTGGTCAGACTTTTATCAGAAATATATGAGAATTGAATATCGATGAGTTTCAACACCTGGTAGATTTCTTTTACATTTTAGTGTGCCATACGCTTATTAGGAGCATTTTAAGATTACAAAAGAAAAGTGTAAAAAAGTACCACCTCAGTGGTACTGAGACAGTATTGTAAGAAGAAATCCATCCATCCATCCATCCATTTTCTATACCCGCTTATTCCTCACTAGGGTCGCGGGGCGAGCTGAAGCCTATCCCAGCTGACTACGGGAAAAGGCAGGGACCCACCCTGGACAGCTTGCCAATCCATCACAGAGCGCACTCACCATTCACTCTCACACGCATACCTATGAGCAATTTTTAGTGTCTCCAATTAGCCTGATATGCATGTCTTTGGACTGTGGGAGGAAACCGGAGTACCCGGAGAAAACCCACGCGAACACGGGGAGAATATGCAAACTCCACACAGAAAGACCCCAGGCCGGAGTAAGAAGAAATCCCGAGGTATAAGACCTTTGTCTGCGCTATCTCTAATGCAAGAGTAAAACAATCACGTTTATCTTACCTAACGTTAAAATCCTTTATTTTGATTGGCTGACAGACGTTTAATTCTTTTCCATGTACCCCGTGAGTCTCACGGGGTAAATGATCATATACCCCGTGAGAGTATGATTTTGAATTCCGAGAATTCGATTCAACAGCTTGTTTGCCGATGTAACGGAACGTAAATCTGAATTGTTTACCGCGTATAGCTTGCTTTTGACAGCTGTCAAAATGGCATCAAATCGTTTCGCTAGTCACACAGACGACGACATTCTTGAGAAACGCGCAAAAGTGATCCCCCAAAATACAAAAAAGTCAAATACCTTATCTTCGTCTATGTTGCGTGAATACCTAACAGAAAAAGGAGAAGATGTGGACTTTGAATGCTTCGACAGCGTTCACTCGGCTAAGACGCTGAGTCACTTTTACATGGATTTAAGAACATTATATAGGTTGCCACCATAAGATAAAAACGGTAAGATAAAAACGTTGCACAACTCTTTCAAGGGTGTATATAGCGTGATGTACCCTGCCTCTGAATCTATGTTCCCTGCGGCTTCGCCTTGGGGAACATAGATTCAGAGGCAGGGTACATCACGCCATATACCCCTTGAAAGAGCTGTACAACTTATATTATGCCTTGGTCTGGGTACCTACTTTTTTCTGATTGGCTGGCAGGTATGCATTAAAACCGTGGAACCGCACAGGTAGTTCAGCCAAGGTCGTTTCACGATTTGAAATTCGTCCACTAGCCAATTGGTAACCATAGCAACGCTAGAGTTGGTATTTGGCTCCCTACGTGCTGTGCCAGCAGACTGATTTCAGCTCGCAGACTCTACGGAAACCATCATAAGTTCATTGTAATTGTGGATAGCAAGTTAGCTACAGTCTGCATAATCGCGCATGATGTTGTGTTCTGCATAATCTCCGTTTCAGATGGAATCCGGTATCAACCGGTAAACGGATGTAAGCATCTGCAAAAAAAATATTTCCCCATGAACGTGTAATGTGAATAGAGGCCACTAGATAGCAGTATTTACCTTTTTTTTTTGTTAAGCCCAGACTGGAGATAGGTTTGGGCATGTTTTAGGCATTTCTGGGACAAGTCCCAGAGAAAAATATAAAAGAGCCTAAAAGGTGGGAGGGGTCTGCAAAAGAGTATATAAGGAGGGAAAATTGAGACAGTAAAGTAGTAGGAGAAATTGCAAGGAGAAGGATACATGTGACCAGACCTGTCATTCTGTTCAAGACCTGTGAAGCTTTTAGTGGATTTTTTCCTGTGTTTGGAGCATTTTCCTCACCCATCACCAAGCAACCCACCAAAGGGACTGTAAATATTTCTGTTTTTGTATATAATCAATCTTGGTCATTAGAGTAGATAGTAGATTAGTTAAAGTGTTTCTTTATTAAATGTGTTAAAGTTTTAAAATTTTTGTCTGTAATCCTTTGCTGTTGTTAATGTCATAACAAATTGGGGCCATAACAAACGTAACTTGAACTAAGATAGCTGGTTATGAGAAGGCGTGGGGCCTATTTAATGATTACCGAATCGTTTTTTTTTTTATTGCAAAACTTTAACCAAAAATTTCTGAATGCTGCGATTTGATATTGCTGGTAAATGACCATGGTATTAGCGAGATAATCAACTCGAAGGTGAATATTCCACGGTTTCAGGGCACTTAAAACCGTGGAATGCACACCTTCTCGTTGATTATCCCTAATTTATAGTATAAAAAATTCCGGTCAGGAATCATTGTACATATAAAAAATCTCTTCTGTACTGCTGAATGTCCATCTTTTAGGGTATAATTTGGCCCCAGGTCATCACGGGAGTTTTGGGCAATGTTGTGAACGCACTGACCAACTACATATTCCTGTACGTGCTGGACCTGGGAGTCGGGTAAGAAATGTCTCGCTGTTTATACTTATTGACTTTCTTGTCCAGCTGCATAGTCCCTGCCTCTAAACCTCTACCATGGCTCCATTTTCTGCAGCGGATCCGCAGCTTCCAATGCGATCTCCCAGCTCAGTTTGGCTGTGTTCCTGTTTATATACATTCACTGGAAGGGCTTGCATAAGAAAACCTGGGGAGGTCAGCAGAATCAGTTCTCCTTTACTCAATGCAGATAAATAATTTTCCTGCACGAAAATATACTGTAGTATTTCATTGAACATTTGAATTCATGCCTGATCATTTGCTGTTGGATATATGTTACAGCTTGGGTGCTAAAAGTAGAAATCATTAGAAATAATTGGCATATCGAGGGCCGAGGATTAACTAGTTCTATCTGACATTTTACTCAAAAATGAGATATCTGTCCTACAATAGTCTCAGTACTACTAACTAGTTTCAAAATCAAGGAATCATATCCTAACTACAAATAAGTTATGAGATGTGTACCTTTTATTGTTTTAAAATAGCAAATAGCTATATATAAAAACTCATTTTTCTCAAAAAGTAAAAAATGCTAGATAGAACTAGTTAATCCTCGGCCCTCGATATTTTGCTCTGCATTGATATTATTGGGGCATTTCAATGTGTGCTTATTACAACCCCAATTCCAAAATAGTTGGGAAAAAGTGTAAATTCTGAATAAAATCAAAACGCAATGACTTTCAGATCACACCAGAGGGTATTTTATTCACAGTAGAACAGAAATAACATGGCAAATGTTGAAACTGAGAAATTTTACAATTTATCCAAAAAATGAGCTCATTTAAAATTTGATGGCTGCTACAGGTCCCAAAGTTGGGACAGGGGCCTGTTTATCATGGTGTAGCATCCCCTCTTCTTTTTAACACAGAGTGGGGGTACCTGAGCATTGAGGAGACAAGTTTCTTGAGTTTAGCCATTGGAATTTGATCACACTCTAGTTTAATACACGCTTGCAGCTGCTGGACAGTTTTGGGTCTCCTTTGATGGACTTTTTGTTTAATTATGCACCAAATGTTCTCAATTGTTGAAAGATCGGGACTGCAGGTAGGCCAGTTCAGCACACGGACTCTTCTACGACAAAGCCATGCTGCTGTAATAGCTGGAGTATGTGGTTTTGCATTGTTCTATTGAAATCCACAAGGCCTTCCCTGGAATAGATATCGTCTGGAGGAGAGCATATGTTGCTCTAAAACCTTTATATACCTTTCAGCTTTCATGGTGCTTTTTAAAACATGCAAGTGTCCCACACCATATGCACTAATGCATCCCCATACCAACAGAGATGCTGGCTTTTGAACTGAATGCTGATAACAGGAGGGGTGGTCTTTCTCCTCTTTAGCCTGGAGGACACGACACCCATGATTTCCAACAAGAATGTCAAATTTGGACTCGTCTGACCACAGGTCACTTTGCTACACTCCATTTTAAATGAGACTTGGCCCACAGAACACGGCGGCACTTCTGGATCATGCTGAACAATGGCCTCCTTTTTGCATGACAGAGTTTTAGGTGGCATCTGTGGATGGAATGGCAGACTGTGTTTACAGACAGTGGTTTCTTGAAGTATTCCTGGGCCCATTTAGTAATGTCAATGACAGAATCATGCCGGTGAGTGATGCAGTGGCGTCTGAGGGCCCAAAGATCACGGGCATCCAGTAAAGGTCTTCAGCCTTGTCCCTTACACACAGAGATTTTTCCAGTTTCTCTGAATCTCTTGATGATGTTATACACTGTCAATGATGAGACCTTCAAAGTCTTTGCAATTTGACGTTGAGGAACATTGTTTTTAAAGTATTTCACAATTTTTTTACGCAAGCCTTCACAGGTTGAAGAGCCTCTGGCCATCTTTACTTCTGAGAGACTCAGCCTCTCTAAGACATCCCTTTTATAGCCAATCATGTTCCACACCTGATGCCAGTTAACTTAATTACTTGCTAAATGTTCTTTCAGCTGATTCTCTTATATATTAATTGCTTTTTCAGCCTTTTTTTTTTTTTTGCCTTTGTCCCAACTTTTTTGAGACCTGTTGTAGCCAGAACATTTGAAATAAGCTCATTTTGTGGATAAAAATGTATAATGTCTCAGTTTCAACATACAAAATGTTATCTATGTTCTACTGCAAATAACATATTGACTGGTATGATCTGAAAGTCATTGCATTTTGATTTCATTCACAATTTCCACTTTGTCCCAACTAGTTTGGAATTGGGGTTTTAAATGTAAATATGCAATTATTAAGTAGCATTTTAACCAATTTGTCAATTTTCAGTGAGTCCGGGACAATAATTTATTAATTATCAATAGCATGCAAGCCATTAAAACATCAAATAATTTCCTTATGTCGGGTAATACAGTGCTTAGCAAACTTATTAGACCACCTGTCATTAAAAAAATGAGAAAACACAAACGTTTAAGAAATTTTTTAAAAACTTGTTTAAAACTAAACATTTTTTTTAAATTTCTTTGGCAAATAATGAACTGAATCAACTTTATAGTCTTTATTCACACATAAAAACAAACAAAAAAAAAAAAACTAAATTTTGTATGGCCTCCTTTGGCCTGGATACCAGATTGCATTATGCATTCAACCACTAAAACTAATTTTTAGGTTCAGGAATGCAATGAAATAAATGTCACTTGGCATCTTAATAAAAAAAAAAAATAATGTGCTTAAGTTTTTTCTGCTTTTTTGTAAAATGGTAAATTTGAATATTCATGGATAACAACAATTATATTTTAGCATTAAAAATATCATTTTAGTTAAAGAGCTTGTGCACACTGGTGGCGTAATCATTACAGAAACATAAAAATAATTTTGGTAATTACCAACACCGTTAATTTTGGACAGCTTTGGCATAAACATTACATTGAGTGGTGGTCTAATAAATGTATTAACCAGTGTCTATCCTTACTATTTATTCAAATGGTCTACAATTTAATAATTTGTTTGCCAAGAGTAGGCTCAAATGAGTTTTCAAGAGTTGTTTTGATGCTTGACTTTAGTTTGTGTACTTTACAACCAAGTTAATATTTCATTTATATATCTGGGTCAGTTTAGCGGTTGAACAGTGTGGTAGAAAATGTCGGTAGAACAATGTTAAAACCAGTCCAACAAAAAGATATGTTGAATAATACTTTGTGCATGTCTATGTCTTGGATTTGTTTGGGCAGAAATATGTTTGTCGGCCAAAGCTGATGTAAAATGTTGTTCTCAGTACACTGAACGTGTGCATCAGAATAACAATAATTTGACAAATTATCAATTTTCTCTCTCTCTCTCTCTCTCTCTCTCTCTCTCTCTCTCTCTCAATCTAGGTTGGTCTAAAGAGTGTCTACAGGAATGGGACACTTTCATTAACCTGGCTATTCCTAGCATGCTAATGCTCTGTTTAGAGTGGTGGATCTATGAGATCGGAGGATTTTTGGCAGGTCAGTGGTCATTTTGTTTTGCTAGCTTCAACACTTGTTGAATCTGTGAAGTAATTTTTTTGGGCATGAGATCTACAAACAGTTCCTGTTTCTGGCATCATAATCTGCAAACTAAAGTGCCTTCTTCCCAACATACCAGGGATAATCAATGAAGTGGAGCTGGGAGCACAAGCTGTAGCATATCAGATCAGCACAATTGGATTCATGGTAACTACGCCAGGAGACTTTAGCCCCAAGCTGTTGCTGCCTTGGAAGTTTCTGGGGCTGTTAAATGGTTACTGCTGGTATGAATATTTGGTCCAGCTGAATGGTTGTCTCCTGAAGTATATCTCCATCCTACTACATCCTATCTGTATTTGAATTATTGAGTTTTGTTGTTCAAGTTTGAATTATGGATGCCATGTATTGATATTTTTGTAATGGGCGGTGATAGGACGCCAGGTGCCGCGACCAGTGAGAGAAAGAACTGAGTACAGCCAGATAAAGACGTACGCACCTCCAGTAAAAGTTTGCGCTTCCAAGGACGAATAAAAGCCCGCAGAACAGAAGCAGTGCAAGAGAAAATAAACAACAAGATAGAAGAGAGAAAATATCTAAGAGAAGCAATTGCTAACAAAAAAAGGAATGTAACAAATCACGAAGAAATCTGACAAGAGATTTTCTCAGGCCGAAATGCTAGAAACAAACAGACACTCTAGTGATAGGCGTGGCAAACCCCCGGCCATATATAAAGAGTTCGGAAAACTCCACCCCAGCTCAATCAGCCAGCTGGGCCAGGAATTCGATGAAAAAGAAATCCAAGATCGTGCCAGACGATAGAACAAAGAATGGTCCAACAAACACACGCCTAAACCATGACACTTTTATCAGAATTTTGACAGTGTTCAAATATCCCGTTATGGTAGTTTCTTTAAGAGCATTATTATATTGCGTTTGAAATGTATTCTGCTTTCGGAGTAGTCTTGTTTTCTCATAACTGAACGGACTCCCTAGCACATTAATACTAAGATTTTTGTAACATGCCTTGAATATTTCTCTGTAACTAGATAAAGCTTGCAGGGAATGCACTTAAAAATGGCATATATGCAAAACTGAGGAAAAATCTACCTAAGTAAACTACAAAACACTGTAACATTTTGTGCCACTGTGTAGAGTAGATTAGAGGAAATGTTTATCATTGTCTGCATGCATTGCAAAAGTAATCATTGTCATGGTGCGCTCAGTGCCCTCTAGGGTTTTCTGTAGCCGCCAGTGTTCGCGTGGGCAACGCTCTGGGCGCTGGAAAGACCGCAGAGGCTCGGCTTTCTGGCAAGGTTTCTTTGCTCTGTGCTGGTAAGAGCTGGTACAAGGCCAGTATTCAATATGCTCTTGTCAAATATCACATAAACTCAAATTTAAAATGATACTGGTACTATCATGAACTTGATTGTAGCACGAAGATATTATATTTACTGTCTCTTAGTTGCACTAGCTTCATAATATTTTTGGTATTATTTTCTGAGTTTGATGTCTGTTACTGGAGTATGACCATCATATTCCATGCAGGGTGGTCATAATCTGGTTGTGCTATTGTTCTCAATGCAGTTGTGCTCTGTCATTTACTGTTTTCCTTTCAGATTAGTAATAACCTGATAGTTAATCAGTTCATCGTGTCACGTAATGTTGTTGAGACGTGTCAGAATTGTTTAATTTTTGAAATTGCTGTTCCTTCCAGATTGAATAATTACAACTGTGCTAAAATTTTTTTGCTTTATATTTCTTCATCTTCATGTAGTTGTGGTCTCATTTTTCATCTGCATCATCCTTGGGACTCTGAAGGATTTAATTGGATGTATTTTCACTGATGACATGTAAGTATTACTGAATGCATTTCATTTTGCTCTAATATTGAACTGTGCCATAAATATTACACACTCATACAGACAAATAGTTATAACTTTCATTTCTGTCCTGCATTACGATGGTATCTTGAAATGAATGAATGTGGCCATTAGATGCCCATGGCTCTCATATTAGGAATAGTAACCTCTGAGACCAGACTATTAGGGGGTCAAGTACCAAGGTGCAAAGAATGTTTGTTTGCCTTCTTAAATTGGCAGATACAGGATATTGGTTGTTATTTGTGTTGATGGTTCTCCTCAGCTTTCAGCCTATTTACTCACTTGCAAAATGATATGCTGACAGAAGGTGTATGAAAACATCCAAAAAAAAAAAGCCATTTGCCCCCATGGGCATGCTGTAAACCTCAATGGATGTTCTGTGACTTAAACTGTGTACTGCCTCATTATATCCCTGAAACAGAAATATGCCGCCGCCGCCACATATCCCTTATGTTCGCATGATAACTAGGACAGTTTTTATGGGGAAAGCATGAAACTTCTACAGTTCATTTCTGGTTTGTCAAGGATGAACCCTACTGTTTTGTGTGACCGTATGACCTTTACTCTAGCGCCTCCACCAGGTCAAATGTTATATTTCCAAATGGACTGACTCAAACCGTTTTGAAAGGATTCATATCACACTTCTTGTGATCATTTCTGGTGCTTAGAGGGTTGTTTGTCACTCTGACCTTTTGCTAAAGCACCACCATGATGGAATACTTAAAATTTTTAGCTGACCGGAATGATCTAAATTAGCTGTGATTGTCGGTCATCGGCGTTGGTGTCAGTAAAAATCTTCTTCTTTGAAAGTGATGGGCAATGAAGCTGAAACTTTGCAAACATCTTTCAACCAATGTGGACTCCAAAGCTAATATTAATCACTGCGATCTATTTTAAAATTCAACTGCCTTGGCAGTCATCATTAAAATGGAATTTTGACCCATCTGTCAATCATCCTGTGGTTATTTTACTGAAAATGGGTATTTTGGCACAACAAAAAATGACTAAATAGATACATTTCAGGTTTTTCTGTACAGTGTATTTTGACCTTAACACAGTAACACAATTTGTATCATATTTGATACACGACTTTGTGACCACTGTGTTATTTACATGATCAGTACTTTCCTCACCAACTTATTTTATGCAACCTGCAACATGTCCTCTACCTTCTGGTGGACTATCCATGCACTGCAGGCAGTCGAGGTCTGTAGAATACAGAGATGACTGTCCCTATTCACCAACGTGCAGATTTCTTTCCCTGAAATCTATACTTTTATATTGTTATGAATACTTCAATATCAATATTTTCTGTATTGAAGCAATTTACAAGTACACTACTTCTTGTTACTTATTTTATAGTAAAATCAAATTGAAAATGTATGTATCAAAGATGATACTACAGGTATTTAGCCCTTAGAGATCTGCAGAGCAGTGTTGGCGATCTCCGCCAACATTACTGAATTCATGAGGCTCAGTTTTTGAGCTAGTGCAAAGTTACTGCCATCTTGAGAAACTAGAGGACCGAAGGCACCCATTGGTGTCATCCATGTCATGATAGCCTGTAGGGAAGGGGGCCAAGTGATGCTGTGCTAAATTTTGACGAAGGAAAAACTGTCACGGCCATTTTTATGGGGGTCCTTTACCTCTACCCTCAAGATATCAAAATTAAAATGGGTTTCCCTTACAGAAGTGCTCTTTTCATGATAATTCTATAGTTTTGAGGATATACCCTGCTGTTGTCCTCGTACAACATTTGTCTAATTTGACAATGACACAAGCGTCCAAAGATCCTGCTTGATGTGTGGAATTAAATCTCATGGACCTTTTGTCCTAGAATGACAGATCTGCATCTATTAAAAAAGTAGTCTTGTAATATCATTCTCCCCATAGTTGCTTCGGCCATTTTTCATGAAATGTGACACGTTGCATCTTCTCCTAAATACCTTTAAAGGTTGCCCAAATGAAGTTTCTTCGATGACATGTCTCTTCTGTAGGCCCACAATTTTTTGCTTCTGGCTTTTTTCAACCCCAATTCCAAAATAGTTAGGACAAAGTGTAAATTGTGAATAAAATCAAAACACAATGACTTTCAAATCACACCAGCCAGTATTTTATTTAATAGAACAGAGATAACATAGCAAATGTTGAAAATGAGAAATTTTACAGTTTTATCCATAAAATTAGCTCATTTCAAATTTGGTGGCTGCTACAGGTCTCAGAAAAGTTGGGACAGGGGCCTGTTTACCATGGTGTAGCATCCCCTCTTCTTTTAAAAACAGAGTGGAGGTGTCCGGGCATTGAGGAGACAAGTTTCTTCAGTTTAGACATTGGAATTTGATCCCTCTCTTGTTTAATACAGGCTTCCAGCTGCTGGATAGTTTAGGGTCTCCTTTGACGGGCTTTTCCTTTAATCATGCGCCAAATGTTCTCAATCGGTGAAAGATCAGGACTGCAGGCAGGCCAGTTCAGCACAAGGACTCTTCTACTGTGAAGCCATGCTGTTGTAATAGCTGCAGTATGTGGTTTTGCATTATCCTGCTGAAATACACAAGGCCTTCCCTGGAATAGATGTCATCTGGAGGGGGGCGTATGTTGCTCTAAAACCTTTATATACCTTTCAGCATTCATGGTGCTTCTTAAAACATGCAAGTGTCCAACACCATATGCACTAATGCATCCCCATACGATCAGATATGCTGGCTTTTGGACTGAATGTTGACAACAGGAGGGGTGCTCTTTCTCCTCTTTAGCCCAGTGGACACGAAGCCCATGATTTCCAACAAGAATGTCAAATTTGGACTCGTCTGACCACAAGACACTTTGCCACTTTGCTGCAGTCCACTTTAAATGATCCTTGGCCCACAGAGCATGGCAGCACTTCTGGATCATGCTCAACAATGGCTTCCTTTTTGCATGTTAGAGCTTTAGGTGGCATCTGTGGATGGCTCGGCAAACTGTGTTTACAGACAGTAGTTTCTTGAAGTATTCCTGGGCCCACTTAGTGATGTCAATGACAGAGTCATGCTGGTGAGTGATGCGGTGGCATCTGAGGGCCTGAAGATCTTTGGCATCCAGTAAAGGTCTTTGGCCTTGTCCCTTACGCATAGAGATATTTCCAGTTTCTTAGAATCTTTTAATGTTATGCACTGTCGATAATGAGACCTTCAAAGTCTTTGCAATTTGACACTGAGGAACATTGTTTTTAAAGTATTCCACATTTTTTTTACGCAAGCCTTCACAGGTGGGAGAGCCTCTGGCCATCTCTACTTCTGAGACACTCAGCCTCTCTAAGACATCCTTTTTATAGGCAATCATGTTACACACCTGATGCCAGTTAACTTAATTACTGGTTAAATTTTCTTTCAGGTGATTCTCTTATATATTCCTTGCTTTTTCAGCCCTTTTTTGCCTGTGTCCCAACTTTTTTGAGACCTGTTGCAGCCAGAAAATTTGAAGGCAGCTCATTTTGTGCAAAAAAATGGAAAATGTCTCAGTTTCAACATTTGAAATGTTATCTATGTTCTATTTTAAATAACATATTGGCTCATGTGATCTGAAAGCCATTGCATTTTGATTTTATTCACAATTTACACTTTGTCCCAACTATTTTGGAATAGGGGTTGTACATAGAACTTATTGAATCCAAGATGTTGGTCTGTATCGAGGCAGCTTCAGCCTTAGGCTACCATCAAACAATTCCCTGACAATCAAAGTTTCTGAAATCTGCCAAATATCAAATGTAAAACATCACTAAAACAAATTCAAGTACACTTTTTAAAAATGTTATTAAAAATTGTGCACGATAGTATTGTCAGGACAGCGGGTCATTTGTGGCCCAGGATATGAAACACAAAAAACTACTCTCTCAGAATCACGTAGTCGTGACTGCATTAGTGAGGCAGTTTTGCCGCATGTGGTCAAGGAGGGAACCAGGCGTGAAGACAGATTCACAGTTAATGTTCAGAGTCTAATTAACTCTTAAAGAGTCAAATGCACTCATCTAGAGTCCAGTCAAGTCCACTTTTGCGTAGGTGGGAGCAAATAAGTTGTTAAAAGGTTGATTTAACTGTGAAAATTTCCCATTGTTCAAACATATTATACTAAAAAGAATAACAGTAACTGTAGCCAGTTCAGTTCCCTAATGTTTGAGAGCAACGGCACACTGCTAGTGGAAACAATCACATATTAACTCCAGCATTTTTTGTGTTTGACCTCAGCCCATAGTGCTGACGCATGCTGGTGCTTCAGTTTCAAATGAAATGATGTTCACCTGTGTGTCCATCTCTAGTGATTGCTATATTGCTGATATCTTAGCCAGCAATAGCTATTCCTCTGCTGTCGGAGAAAACTTAAATCTAATGCTGGATTTCATTGTTGTGTCCAGTTTCATGCACGTTATAATGACCATTTTACATTGTCTACAGTGCTTTTTGTTCTTTAACATTTAGTGCATTGCAATATAATATTATTATATTATAATACAATGTGGATAATATTAGCAGATTTTCACATTCTAGTAAATAATTTAGAATTGATTTTATGTGCATGATTGCTATGTTCATAAGAGCTGTGGTTGAGGTAAGGCATCTTGTCCTCCAATTCTCACTTTAATTTTCCACACAGGGAGATCATTAACAGGGTGAAGGTTGTCATAATGATGTATGCCTGCTTTCATATCTTTGACTGCATTGCGGTGAGTGCATCCGATCATTTCAGTTTGCTCCTGCCTCTTTAAACAGGCTAATATTACTATGCTTCACATAAATTCTCAAGAAATGGATGGTATGATCATTTAGCATCTTTTTGTTTTTTTTTTCCTAAGGAATGCCTTACCAGTCCAGCACAGAACACAACATTTTGTAAGGTCTTTCTTAGTACACATTGAACTTGATAATCATTGTAATTTCAATGATTCCAAGATTGTGTAATGTGAAAAGAAGCCACTAGATAGCAGTATTGACTTTTTTTTGTTAAGCCCAGACTGGCGCTAGGTTTGGGCATGTCTCGGGCATGTCTGAGATGGAAAGTCCCAGAGAATTAAAAAAAATCTAAAAGGTGGGAGGGGACTGCAAATAGTATATAAGGAGAGAAATTGAGAGAGTAAAGTAGTAGGAGAAATTGCAAGGAGAAGGATACATTTGACCAGACCTGTCACTCTTTTCAAGACCTGTGAAGTTTTTTATTTTGGATTTTTGTCTGTGTTGGAGCATTTCCCTGTCCCAAGACATCACCAAGCAACCCCATCTTAAGGGACTGTAAATATTCTTTTTTCTTGTATATAATCAATCTTGGTCAGTAATGTAAATTGAAGGATAGTGTCAGTGCTTTATTTTATTAAATCTGTTTAATTTTTGGATTTTTGTCTGTCATCCCTTGCTGTCTTATATGTCATACCAAATCGGGGCCAAAACGAATTGGGGGCTCGTCTGGGGAGACCACTGTGCGAGTCCTTTATTGAAAATCTAACATTTCAAATTGTAAAATTCTTGTTTTTTTTTTTTTAATTTTCCTAGATATATATTGACAGATCAACAGCAATGGATGATTTCTTGGCATCACCAATCATAGAGGTTTTGAAGTCTTTTAAAAAGACAGAACTGCTAGAAATATGCAGACAGTTAGAGCTGACAGATGTAAAAACAGTCATGCGAAAAGCAAGACTGGCTAGACAGATTGTTGAATATTACATTGAGTAAAATGTGTTTGCACCAGGAGATCTGGAACAGTTTCCAGTGGAAAATCCAAATGTAGAAATGGAACTTAAATTAAAAATGCTCGAAATAGAAAGGGAGGAAAAAGATAAACAAATAGAATTTCAGAGGGCAGAAAAAGAAAACCAAAGACAGTTTGAGTTAGAAAAATTAGCAAGAGAAGAGAAAAAAGAAAGGGAGAATAGGAGAGACAAAGGAAGTTTGAGTTCGAAAAATTAGCAAGAGAGAGAGAGAGAAAGAGGAAAGAGCAGAAAGAGAGAGACAGAGAAATTTTGATTTGGAGAAGTTCGATAGGGAAGAAAGGCTCCAAATGGAGCAACTAAAAATAAAAATAGAATCTGAGAACAAATTTTGTGCTAGCCAGGAGGTAAAGCTGGTGCCTCCATTCTCAGAAAAGGATGTTGACAAGTATTTCCGGTGTTTTGAGAAGGTAGCAAAGAGTTGCCAGTGGCCAAAGGAACCCTGGCCTCTGATGTTGCAAACTGTCCTCAAAGGTAAAGGTCAACAAGCCTATTCGGCCTTGTCTGCACATGATTCTTCTGATAATGAGGTTGTCAAAAAGGCTATTTTGACAGCTTATGAGTTGGTTCCAGAGGCTAAGCGACAGAAATTCAGAGGTCTGAAGAAATCTGACAATCAGACTTATGTGGAATTTGCTAACGAGAAGCAGGTTTGCTTTGAGCGCTGGTGTACTTCTATGGAGGTCAAGGATGATTTCCACTCACTAAAAGAGATGGTGTTAGTTGAAGAATTCAAGAACTGTGTTAAGGATGATGTTAAGACCTACCTGAATGAGAAGCAAGCCCTGAATTTGCAGTCAGCTGCCAAATTTGCGGATGAATATGTTTTCACACATAAGTCCAAATTTCAGTCTAGCAGTAACAATAGATGGTCCCAATTTCAGAAAAAAGGTAATGGTGATACCCAAGATTCCTCACGACAAATCTGGTGATGGTGCTCAGTAATCCAGTCACAGGTCAGATCAAAGTGTGAAAACTGACAGTGACAAAAGTGGTCTAGTTTGCAATTATTGCAAGAAATCTGGTCATGTTACAACTAAATGTTGGTTCCTTAAAGCAAAGAAAGAAAAAGAAAAGGATACCAAACCAAATGCATTTGTGAAGACAAGTTTGAAACCCCTGTAGTAGATGATCGATCTGCTAAATTGCCTGCTCCTTGTGGGGCTAAGAGGCCTGATACTGCTGGCTTTGTGAGGGAGGAATTTCTTCCATTTGTGTCAGAGGGATTTGTGGCTCTGAATGAGCATTCTCCTCCTGTACCCATATATATCCTAAGGGATACCGGAGCTTCTCAGTCACTTTTGTTTATGGACTCCTTGGAGTTACGTGATGAGGCTGCTTCTGGGGATTTCATACTTGTACAAGGTATTGAAGGGAGGACTGTATCTGTACCTCTGTGCTCTGTATTGTTGAAGTCAGATTTAGTTACAGGACAGGTAAAGGTGGGACTTATATCAAGTTTACCTATCAAGGGTGTTTCTCTGTTGCTAGGCAATGACCTGGCTGGGGCCAATGTAGTTCCCCCTGTTCATCTTACTTTACAGCCGAGCACTGAAGATGGCGATGAAGACCCATCTCTGTATCATTCCTGTACAGTGACTCGTGCTATGGCCAAGAAGGCTAAAGAAGAAGATGATGTGGTGCCGTCCAGTATATTGAATAGTCAGGACTCAGGTGGTTCGCCTCATGACTCTGTTCGGCCTACTATGGTTTCTCCGTTTGAGGACTTATCAGATACTTTTATCAGTTCTCTGTTCAGCCAGCCAGATGGGTCTGGTGATTCTGATATGTCTGGGGACTTGTCTCTGTCCAGAAAGCGGTTGATTTAGGAGCAAACTAATGATCCTGAAATTTGTGTACTAAAGAGGAGAGCCCATCCTGATGAAGAAATAGACGCAGTTCCAGTTGGGTATTATCTCAAGGATGAAGTGTTGATGCGGAAGTGGCGCTCTCCTGATATCCCTGCCAATGCAGATTGGGCAGTGGTTAGGCAAATTGTTGTTCCGAAGGTCTACGGGAATGAGATCTTAACAATGGCTCATAGTTTACCTTTAGGAGGTCATCTTGGTGTGAACAAGACTGTTGATAAGATCACGGAACACTTCTTCTGGCCTGGGCTTCGGAAAGACGTTTCCAACTTTTGCAAAACCTGTCACACTTGTCAGGTAGTTGGAAAACACTAGTTAGACCCACCTCTAGCTCTGTTGCAGCCTTTACCAGCATTTGGGGAGCCCTTCTCTAAGGTCATTGTTGATTGTGTTGGTCCATTACCCAAGACTAGATCTGAAAATCAGTACTTGTTGACAATCATGTGTGCATCTACCAGATTACCTGAAGCCATACCTCTACGTAACACCAAGGCAACTGCAATTTTGAAGGCTTTGATAAAGTTCTTCACATTGTTTAGCCTTCCCAGGGAAATTCAGTCAGACCAAGGTAGCAATTTCAGTTCCGGATTGTTTCAGCAGGTTGTGTATGAACTAGGTGCGAAGCAGATTCTTTCTAGTGCCTCTCATCCAGAGAGTCAGGGTGCCTTAGAATGGTTTCATTCAAGACTCTCTCAAGATTGTTATGATCATGAGAAAGACCTGGATGAAGGTGTTCATTTGCTGTTCTTTGCAGCTAGAGAAGAAGTGCAGGAGTCTATTGGATTCAGTCCGTTTGAGCTAGTGTTTGGCCAAGAAGTGAGAGGGTATTTGCTATTGTTGAGTGAACAATGGCAAGAGAAAGAGCCGCATATCAGTCTGTTAGACTATGTTAGCAACTTCAGGGAAAGATTGCGTGCAGCTTGTGACCTAGCCAAAGAGAACTTGAAATCAAGTCAGGGAAAAATGAAAACTTGGTATGATCAGAAGGCTAGAAGCTGTGAGTTTAAACCAGGAGGCCAGGTTCTTGTGTTGTTCCCATTGCAGTCCAATCCATTGCAGGCTAGATTTCGTGGTCCGTTTGAAATTCTGACAAAACTCAATGATCTCAATCACATTGTGCAGACTCCAGATAGGAGAAAGCCAAAACAGTTGTGTCACATTAACATGGTGAAGCCTTATCATGACAGAAATGCTAGGGTTGCAGCTGTCACTTCAGATCCTCCTATGGCCGAGACTTGTGAAGATGAGGGGGAGTTTTAAGATGATGAACCTAGAATTAAAGCTGAAGTTCTTTCATGTACATGTCAAATTCTGAAGTGTTGCAAAATCTTGATGTCAAACTCCAGCACTTGGAGCCTTCACAGAAAGATCAGTTTGAGAGGTTGATCAAGAAATATAAAGATCTATTTCCTGATGTTCCAAAGAGAGTTTCTATAGCTTCTCATGATGTAGATGTTGGTGATGCCAAACCAATAAAACAGCATCCGTACCGGATGAATCCTGAAAAGAGAGAGATTGCTGAGAAAGAGGTTGAGTACATGTTAGAACATGATGTTATCAGACCCTCCAACTCAGATTGGAGTTCACCCTGTGTTCTAGTTCCAAAACCTGATGAAAGTACTAGATTCTGAACAGATTATTGCAAAATCAATGCTGTAACTAGAACTGATGTGTTTCCAGTACCTAGGATTGATGATTGTATCGATAGAGTAGGGTAAGCAAAGTTTCTGACCAAGATTGATTTATTGTAGGGTTCTTGGTGTGTGCCTTTAACTGAGAGGGCCAAGAGCATCTCTGCTTTTGACACACCATCTGGGTTGTACCAGTATGAAGTCCTACCCTTTGGAATGAAAAATGCCCCAGCCACATTCCAAAGGATGATACAGTCTACAATTGCCGGATTGCTACACACATGTGCGTACATCGATGACCTTATCACATGGAGTGACTCCTGGGAAGAACATATGAAAGATGTAGAGACGTTGTTCCAGCGCCTGACCCAGGCTAACCTGACTGTCAACCTGAACAAGAGTGACTTTGGTTGTGCTACTGTCACATACCTTGGCTACGTCATAGGCCAGGGTAAGGTGGCACCCATAAATGCTAAAGTCTAAGCCATCATGGACTTTCCAGTCCCTGACAACAAAAAGGCTTTGCGCCGCTACCTTGGAATGATCGGGTTCTACTGCAAGTTCTGCAAGAACTTTGCTGAGATTGCTCTCAGTCTCACTAACCAACAAAAGAAAGGCGTAAAGTTCACTCGGGATGAAGCATGCCGAAGAGCCTTCGATTGCCTGAAGTTTCTGCTGTGTCAATTTCCCGTGCTCAAATCTCCTGACTTCAACAAACCATTCTCCATCACGGTCGATGCTAGCTACCAAGCTTGTGGATCTGTGCTCCTCCAGAGAAGTGACTCTGATGATATTGAGCATCCCGTGTTTCAATCGCTACCAAAAGAACTATTCCACAATTGAGAAGGAGCTGTTGGCTTTGGTTCTGTCTTTACAACACTTCGAGGTTTATGTTTGTACAGGGCAAAAGCCAATGATTGTGTACACTGACCACAATCCGTTAATGTTTTTGAGTAAGATGAAAAACAAGAATTGGAGATTGTTGAATTGTAGTTTGATTTTGTTTGACTTGGAAATTAAGCAAGTAAAGGACACTGACAATGTAATTACTGATTGCTTTTCCCGTGTTTGAGATTGTATATATATCACGTGTTTATTTGCATGTTGTATTATGTGTATGTATTTACAAGTGTCTGCTTAACCATTTTTGTATTGAAAAGAAAAATTTTGCCTTTATGAGTCTACATTTTTCCCTTTTGGAATGGAGGTGTAATGTGAAAAGAAGCCACTAGATGGCAGTATTGACTTTTTTTTTGTTCAGCCCAGACTGGAGCTAGGCTTGGGCATGTCCTGGGCATGTCTGAGAGGGAAAGTCCCAGAGAATTAAAAAAAAGTCTAAAAGGTGGGAGGGGACTGGACAAGAGTATATAAGGAGGAAAATTGAGAGAGTAAAGTAGTAGGAGAAATTACTAGGTGAAGGATACATTTGACCAGACCTGTCACTCTTTTCAATAGCTGAGAAGCTTTTTGTGGATTTTTGCCTGTGTTGGAGCATTTTCCTCACCCGGAATATCAGCAAGCAACCTCATCTCAAGGGACTGTAAATATTTTATTTTTTTGTATATGTCAACAGGGTTCTAAATTAACGCCCGCCAACTAGCCAAATGCGGGTTAAGATTAATATTGACGGGTGTTAATAAAAACTTACTAGCCAGTTTGGCCGGTGATGCATGAGGCAGTCATGTCACTCAAAGCCGCTCTACAGTTCTCGTTCATTTGTCCCCCTGGCAGTCCATCATACACTTCCCATGAACACTACCATAATGCTACGTGATGACGTATAAGACGCCCATTGGCTGCGCGCAGGCAAGCTACAGCCTGTACTGCAACCAGCGCGAGAAATGTAAACACGAAGAAGAAAAAGAATGAACAGACTCGGAGTGAGAGCGGGGAGCATAAACTGTAAAAAAAAAAAGGGAACTGAGCTAACTACAAGTAAAAAGTTAAGTTAAACTAAATGCTGCGGTGGTTGGGACAGATGTCTGGGGGCGAGAAGAGGAAGGAGGCAGGGGGTGAGAAAGTTGACAAAGCGTGCGAAACGAAGAAAAAAAAAGTTCAAAACTAAATGGCTGACAGGTCGTGAATGGCCTGTGTTTGATCACGAAAATGCCGTCATGTTTTGTAAGGACTGCCACATGTACACGAAAGAAAAAAAAACAAACAAACAATTTCGTCGTGGGGACTAATAAGTCGAGGCAGTAAAGGACCATGAGAGTGCCCGAAGTCATCAGGAGAGCCTTAGGATTAACTTAAAACCGCCAAGACCGGTCGTATCGAAGATAGCCTTGCTGGGAGAAGCCTCGCTTTACTGAAGACGTCTGAGTTGGAGAAGAGGTAGCTGCTTTTTCGAAATACCCACGCCATCGGAAAAAAGGGCAGGCCTTTCACCGACTTCGCATGGATGTGTGAGTCGGTGAACGAATGTTACCATTTACTAGGGCGGGGTTCAAAAATCAATTTTTCGATTCAGATCGATTTTTATTAAAATTTTCGATATCGATTAATTTTATTCAAAGATCGATCTTTTATTAATGCATTTCCATCTTGCTTGTGAATATTCAATAACTGATCCGGGAGTGCCATCTAGTGATACAATATTGTTCTGCATGCATAAATTTGCAGCTCCATGTCTGCTGGCGGACACGTCTGCACAAGGCGCTTAAGATACCCCGCCGAGCACCGTTGTTCTTCTCGAGCACGTCAAATCCTGATAATCCTTAAATGATTAATTACATTCATATTTTAATTTTTAACCAGTAGCGAAGTGGCCAGAGTCAAAGCAACGAAGTAAAAGCATACTTTTTGTCTTTTAAATGTTGTAGAGTTAAAGTCCCAGTAAAAAAAAAAAAGAAACTCGGGTACAAATCCTCAAAAAATACTTAAGTAATAAATTTACCGACGGAACGGATAATAATAAGTTAATTGCGGGTAGAGGTATTTTGACTAAGTGTCATACAGATGTACAGCAGCGTTTCATTGATAGAAAGCATGCTGCAACTGCGAAATTACCTGTTGATGGTAAAAATGTACTGTTATCCGTACGTAAGTGGACACGACTGGTTACGCAAGGAACGGTAAATTGAGGCCGGATTTTCAAGCCACAAGTAATGATGAGAGTCAACGTTGGATATAAATTTCGGTATCAAATCTTTATTTTAAGCTCAACTACACGTGTTGGAGATATATTTTCAATAACAGAATAGGGTGGAAGTTTAGTAATAAAACGTGCCAGTTTTCATCCACCATTTCAACTAGTTTTCGAATAAAAAAAATCCAATATTTTCTTTGAATATATAGTAATATTTATTTCTGTACAGTCGAACATGTCCATGTAGGGTATTTTGGGTAAGCATATTGGTTTAAATTCAATAACATTTACTGGAAAATGAACTTGCAAAGTGAAGCATGTAATATTGACCCAATTTCAGAGAATAATAGTCTACTAGCTGTACTTTATCATTATTACTGTGTTATTTAGATACTTTATTGATCCCAAATGTGGAAATTACCAAAATGAAAAATAAATGAAATGTTTGCACTTAGGGGTCTATTCTCCCATGCGCTTAAGTCGAAAAAAGCGCGTAGCTACGCGCTTTTCAGCCTACGCGTATTCTCCCCTCGACTTAAGTCTGTGCATTACGCGCCTTGAAGGCACTTACGCGCTTGGGGCGGAGCAAGGCCAAAATCGGGGCGTTTCCGGGCGTTTCTCATGCAAATAACACTTACGCGTATTCTCCCCCTGGCTTACGCGCTTTTTCTGTTAAGCGCTTTTGAGGGCTGTATTAAGGTCAAGCGCCAACATTAGGCGAAATTGAATATTGCGTTTGATGTCGGTTATAGGCCGAATTTTCACATTACTTTTATTTTATTTAACATGGTAAAGGTTGAGACATTTAAAATTCGATTGTTCTTCCTTATTTCTAAACTACATTTCTCAAAGCCATGATAATTTATCAAACGAAATCATCACATGATATTACGCATCAGCCTCTTCTCCAATCAGTTAAATTAGAAACGCAAAACAATTAATAGCCTACGAGAATACATAAGACCATCATTCTACCATGCCCTCAAAATCTAAAGCCACAATGCCAGTCCTGCATTTGCTTGCACTCTTGCGTGATTGGGAAAGAGTAAGAGGAGCGCGCCGAGCTCGAAGACGAACACTCGTATATCGGCTTCGTTTGGACATCCTGGGACAAACAAACATCGAGTGCATCCAGCGCTTTCGTCTGGACCTTGCATGAGGCAATCATCTATCTTTGCCGACTACTGGATAAACAACCAGGCCCTATCCAGCCGCAGCAATTATCCACGAAACATACGCGTGGTCATCAACGTCAGAACTGCGCTGTCGCTCCTCACATCTGGGTCGTTTCAGAGAGTGGCTGGTGATGTCACACACATCACAGGCATCTGTGTCAAGGTGTCTGACGCAGTTCGTTGGCGCTTCAAGTTATTCTCCATGCACTTCCACTGCAGAAAGAGTGGATGACATCCCCTCCTCCTGTGCAGTGAAATGCACAGGGGATGATGGTTGCCCACTGTTGCGTGTACAGTTCTCCAGAGAACCTGGCTTTTACAGCGCCCCGCAGATCTCTCCATTTATGCTTTATATCGGGGATACTGCGCTTACATCTCACCACTGAAGCCACATCCAGAACGATTCGCGGCTTAATTCCTCGGATCAGCCTTCATTGCTTGCTTGCCATACAACACCGACATCTGTGAAATTTGGTTTTCGGCTTTGGCTCGACGTCGCCATCATTGTCTTCCATGTTCTATTAACTAATGCGACTGCCCTATATGTTCGTGATAATCTAAAAATTTGTGATATTCTCACGAGTGAGGGGATTGATTTTCTAATTGAGGATATCTGAATTAACTAACTCGAGTCCTAGTAATTTTTTACCATTGGTAATACTGTGTAATTTCATGTGTGAATAAAGATATTACTAAATAGGCTACTCTAGATTGAGCCCTACCCTGGCAAATACCAGAACACTATCCATTTGTTAATCAATTATAGCCTTTAAAGAATAGCTGACATGGAAAGAATCGTTATCAGTAAATGGGATAATTGATTATAATAAAGTATTAGGCACAAGTTCAAGTGAATGTGTAGCTCAAATCAAATAGGATGATAGGCAATGGATATAGAATTCCGTCATTGCTGAGGCGGTTTCGGGGCGGGGAAAGAATCCTTGTTAAAGCGTTTCCATGTACTTTAGTTGCAAACCTGACATCAGAGTAGTTTTCAAGTGCGCAATTTCTAAATGAGATCATATATACTGTCTTTGATTGTCTTTGTGTGACTAGAATGTTCCCTTTGTCTTCTTCCCTGTCTTCCACGGAACAAACAGGCTGGTGTAGGAGGGGCACATTTTCAATGATCTGATTTCGCTGATTGAGAAGCGCTAAATTCTTTATTTATGATTTCATTATTGCGGCAATTTGTTTGTATGCATAGCTTTAATGCCATGGTGGCTAGAGTAAGAAATAACAAGTGTTTGTCACTAACATATCCCCCGCCGCCGCAATTTTATGTGTCCGTACGGACGGAGCCCAATGCTATATCCCCCGCTTCGCGCTAATCGCGCGGCGGGGATAAATAAAGAGATGTCTGAATTACGTCTTGTACTTGGTACGGCCTCCTATTACAGCGGCATACAAAAACCTCGTATCTTCACAATGACAAACTTCACAGGAAAATAAAAAATAAATATAAAATAAAATAATAATAATTATTATTATTATAATACAAATGGATAAATATAGTTTAAAATAAAAAATTTTAATTTTGCATGTAAGAATAGTGGACATACGAGTTTTCGTTTCTTATCAGTTTGGAGATACGAGGTTTTATCAGCAGGCCGACTATATTCAAATTTATAGTCTGGTTTGCGTTTTCCATGGACCACAAATGCGTTTTCATTGTTAATCAGAAAATCCTTTTTCCATGTTTTCCTGATAGCCATAATCAATGAGCTTTGAACAGAGTCTGCCTCTCTTTTGGATCAGTCACACCTCTTTCATAAGGCCGCCTACATTCTGAAGTTAAGCGCTGTGGGCGTGATCGAAGCGAGTAGGGGAGAATACGCGTAACTCAAATGCGCTTAACTCGAAGCGCGTAAAAAAAGACTTACGCGCTAATGGGAGAATAGACCCCTTAGTGTATATTTTGTTGCATGCATTGCTGTGCATTATTCATGCCAACAATGTAAATAAAATGATCAAATGCATTCAGTGGCACTCATAATCTCTCTTATTTTCACCGAAAAAAATTGGCTTGTGGAAATTCTGATTGGCTGGCAACTTTAGAAAGTTACCAGCCGCATTGGCTGGTGATCAAAAAAGTTAATTTAGAACCCTGTATGTCAATCTTAGTCAGTAGTATAGATTGTAAATTAGTTCAGTGCTTTATTTTATTAAATCTGTTTAAGTTTTAAAATTTTGTCTGTCATCCCTTGCTGTCTTATATGTCATAACAAATTGGGGCCATAACAATTGAAGTTCGTCAACTGCATCCTATAGTATCTCTGAGTACTGATCGCTTTTTGTAATAAATGTGCGATATATATGGACTGTAAATACTGATGACAAGTGTAAAAATAAATGTCTTATTTTCTCCAAATGTTGACACATTTGGATAAAACCAAAAATCCATTCTTTATGAATAAAAATCTCAACTTTACTTGTATAGAACGTTTTAAAAACTCGCACTCAAAGTGCTCACTAAACAGATAGAGTAAAAAAGTGCTTTGTATATAGATGGGTGACAAATTAAAGAAAAAATCTTGAATAAATGTGTGGATTCAGAATTGTAGATGCTTATGTTCATTTATTTTCCTGGCACGGACTGCGACAAATCGCTCCCTTAAGTTCAGAAGGCTCACTGTACATCAATGCAGAGTCATTCTACAGATCACCTTTATATCCTATGATGAAGCATTCCTGCCATGATGGGTGTGGTCTCTTCTATGATAAGAGCACCAAATGAGGGAATGCAGGAGATGAGGGAATATTTCGAGAGTCAAGACTATACAGTGTCACATTTAAATATTTCAGATCATCAAACAAATTTTAAAATTTGACAAAGATAAACAGACTCCAGCCCTAATTCAACACACCTGATTCAGCTCATTAGCAGCTTGTCAAGATCTCTAACTGGGAAAGCAGGAGTAGTTTGCTTTGGTGGAATTGATAACCTTCAGGATGGTAGCCCTCCGGGAACGGGGTGCAGACCCGTGACTTAAATAGAACCTGTCAGACAAAGTGAAGTAGGCTAAAAGATCTCAAAAAGCAACACATCATGCCGGGATCTAAAAAAAATTCACGAACAGATGAGAAACTAAGTCATTGACATCTATCAGTCTGGAAAGGGTTACAAAGCCATTTCTAAAGCTTTGGGACTCCAGTAAACCATGGTGAGAGCCATTATCTGCAAATGGAGAAAACCTGGAACAGTGGTGGCCGGCCTACCAAAATTACTCCAAGAGTGCATCAACGACTCATCCAGGAGGTCACAACAGAACCCAAAACAACATCTAAAGAACTGCAGGCCTCACTTGCCTTAGTTAAAGTCAATGTTCATGATTGAACAATAAGAAAGAGACTGGGCAAAAATGGCATCCATGGGAGAGTTCCAAGGCAAAAACCACTGCAGACCAAAAAGAACATAAAGGGTTATCTCACATTTGCCAAAAAACATCTTGATGATCCCCAGACTTTTGGGAAAATATTCTGTGGACTGACAAGACATAAGTTAAACTTTTTGGAAGGTGTGCATCCCCTTACATCTGGCATTAAACGATTGTCATAAACAGACCCTTCATGCTCGAAAACCCTCCAATGTGGCTGAATTAAAACAATTCTGCAAAGAAGAGAGGGCCAAAATTTCTCCACAGCGATGTGAAAGATTCATTGCCAGTTATTGCAAATGATTGATTGCAGTTGTTGTCGCCGAGGTGGGCACAGCCAGTTATTTGGTTTAAGGGGCAATTACTTTTTCATATAGGGCCAGGTAGGTTTGGTTTGCTTTTTCCCTCCATAAATGAAATCATCATTGAAAAACTGCATTATGTATTTACTCGGGTTATCTTTGTCTATTATAAAAATTTGTTTGATGATCTGAAACATTCAAGTGTGTCAATTACGCAAAAAAAACAAGAAATCAGGATGGGGGCAAATACTTTTTCACAGCACTGAATGCTCAAAAAAAAAAACACAACAACTCTTTGTTCGATTTATATTTTGGTTGTACCTTTTCTTTGGCAAAAGCATGAAAGTTAATGTAAAACCCCATTACTTGTAAAAAATGTCTGGCCTTTGTTTGTCACAGAACACTGTCCACATTTTCCAGTTTCCAGACGTCTCTCAAAGCTTTTGTGTATTTAAAAGTCAGCATTGTTATTCATCATCTTTAAGAGGACTTAATACCCTAGAAATTGCCTAAATCCCGCTAGACCATTTAAATAATCCAGTTAGAACTGTAACATCTTGCATGAAAGGTTCAAATTTGTTGAAAACAACAATGGCACACAAGTTAGAATATCTTTCATTTTACATTGTTTTCAGGAGACCATAATAAGACACTAAAAAATAGTGGAAAATATATTATACCTCTCAAAGAAGAGCTATCTTCCCACAAAATTTGGGGTGGATTTGCTGAATTCCTGGCAGGGTAGGGGTCAAGTCCATTTTATTAATTCCAGTTACACTACAATTCCAAATAATATATTCCAATTCAAATTGCACCCCTGATATATCAATTCTCATTTCCAATTCAAATTCTGGAATTGACCCCAGCTCAGATAACTGAGACCTTGGAAGCAAAAAGGATTTTCAACATGGCACCATTGCCATGGCAACTAATGTAATTTTACACAAATTCATTTTTTTCATCTTTTGTCTTGTCCCACCCATGTAGTATACATATTTCTGCTGGCAAGTAAGTGATTCATTTTTGCGAACACGGTCAACAGTAATTTTATTAACTCCTAATCTCCCCTTCTCTCTCCTCAGGGTGTAGCAGGGGGTATTATAAGAGGCATCGGGAAACAGAAGATAGGGGCCCTTAGTACTCTGGTGGGGTACTACTTTGTGGGCTTTCCCATCGGAGTGTCCTTGATGTTCTCAACAAACTTGGGGATCGTAGGTGAGGACACTGTAAACACCATGCAACTAGGCCAGGGAGGGTCCTAGCTGAGGCGGAAGGTCTCAGCGTGTTTGCCTAAACAGCCAGTGGAAAGAACGACTTTCCGGTCTCCATTATAATAATGGTGTTTGGCTACAGCGTCAGCACTAGGCCACTGCTTCAGGCCAAACGTGATGATGTCCTTCATGTTCTGCTTTCAAGTGAGCCTAAAGCGTGTCTTGCGGAGACTGCAGCCCTAATATCTTTGCGGTTACAATACATCTGACTCCATATCAAATTTAGGATATAAACTTTAGTTTTAACCATTTGTGGTTTCGATTAACTTATGCGTTTGCATAAATATTGATCTGACTCCAATTTATGAATTTAGAGCTATGTTGTGCATCGGTCCTATACTGGTCTATACCTTACTCCTCCGGACCAAAACATCTGTACAGCCCAATCCGGTGAATTAACTCGGAGGCTGGTGGTATTATTAAGCGCGATAATTTGACATAGAATATAGCTATGACTAGGGATTACCGGGGCCCAAAACGAGTAACTCCAAAGGTTAACGGACGCCATTCAGTGACTTGAGGGTTAGATTTCTAAGATCTCCGTTCAGTGACTGAGATGGTAATGAAAGTCGCCCCAACCGCTCAGTATAACAGAACCTCCCCGAGGCCTATCAAAATAACACTCATCCCAGCGTGGAAAATCCACCTTATAACGTAGACCAAGCATGTTGATCAGGCATTTGATTACAGTCCTACATTACTAAATTAGGAGCCAGGATTCCGGACTGGAAGGAAATATGTTAGTGAGAATCAGAATCACACAACAGAATGCAATTATCAATTTATTTCGCCAGGCAGGCACACGCTTAAAAAAAGTCAAAAAAGAAACTTCACACTCGTAAACTTGTCAACATTTTCTTGAAACTTTTAATAAAAAAGTTTTTATTATTATTAAGGGTAAGTGCGTTGTCAATGACATCACGACACACATCAACTCCGATGTGCACAGTTACGTAGCACGTGCGAGTGTACTTTAAGCTAAAACCATGTTTTCTCTTGTTCCTAGTCACGTGACATCATAAGACACCGGCAATTGAGCTCAAGTTAACGCAATAGAGTGAAATCTCGGAAAAACAAGTTTTTACAGTTAATTATTCGTTGATTTTCAATGCCACAGCTGTCAAACATTCAGCGTGAACGTGCCATTAGCATGCTGAATACGGGAACTTTCGTCTCTGACGTTGCAAGGGTTATGGGATGCAATGGGACTATCCATGATCTTCGGACACGTCTCCAACAAACTAGCACCTCAGCTGACCGACCTCGTTCTGGTAGACCACGTGTGACGTCACAAGCAAAAGACCGACAAATTGTCGTACGTCATGGGCGTAATGGATTTGTCACTGCAACGTCCTCTAGGAATTAATTGTTTAGAGGTCGTGTGACCGCCCAAACCATACGTAATCGCCTGCGCACTGCTCTTATTCAAGTTTTAACTTACCATTTTTACTCTTGGCCATTTCCGTTGCATTTCTGGTGGAACTGGGTAAATTTTGAACATGATTTTTATGATACACCATCTTCAATGAATTAAATATTAAAGAATTTTAAAAAATCATAATTAAAAACCCATTTCTTGTATTTTCAACTTATCGACCTCCAAACGAGTGTGAAGTTTTTATTTTGGCTGAGTATACATTGTTACAGAAAAGATAAAGAAGAAGTCAAATCATACCTGGCGCAGTTCACAACTACACATATACACATAGTGTACACTGCGGGAAGAATGAATACCAGCTTTCATAGCAATATCATGTCTGCATACGGCTGCAAGAGCAGTTGTGGGAAATCGCCTAAGATCTTCCATGACTAGATTAAACCTACCCACGGCATAGAGATGTGCGTGGGGGAAGTTGAATGCAGTCTTCCATTGTGATAACGGCTACACACATACAGATGCATGTGTTGGAAGTTGTCTCCGATCTTCCATAACTATATATTACTGGCTACACACGACATGTATACCAACATGAGTGAAGTCGGTTGCGATCCTCCATAACTACTATTGGCTACATACGGCATGGAGATGCACGCATGGGAAACTGGGTGCGGTCTTCCTCGAATCCTTTCTTTTCCTACCTTTTAAGCCCAAACTCCAGAAACGCTTCATACAGAAGGATCGTAAATCATTTGGGTTCTCAGGAAGGCCACCCCTCCTCAGAAGGAATTTGGGAGGGGACATCCCCACGAGGGAAACTGAAGTATATTTCTTTTTATAGTTATTGAATGAGGGTTTGGCTCAATTTTAATTCCTTCAAAATAAGCCCCATGCGATTTCGAAATCTTAGAGGAGTAAAATAATACCCAACACGATATGCTTTCACTACAGTTTGCCATGAAACGTCAGCTACAGTCCATAATTAAAAAGGTAACTGCTGTTAATGTCACCAATCAGCTTATGTCGTATAACAAAAAATACACATTGGTTTTGCAACATTACGGGAGGTAATGTGAATTATTTTGCTGGTGATACCTCTGAAAAGTCCAGTTTATGGCACTGCGACATTCTCTCTGCCAAAGTTGTCCCAGCCGCTTTCGGGTGGTTTCCAAGACGTTCAACGCTGACCTTTACCCCACAGATTGTCCATTAACCTGTGGTAAATGAAGTTGCGCAGACTAATTGGCACCATACAGACCCTAATTGAGTCTGCTCCCATGACCTCAGAGGTCTCTGCCAGGTGCTGGGGCCCTTAAAACAATAAGGGTGTGTTCGCCAGAGATCTGCTTTCCAGCGCAGCTTACAACACAGAGTGCAGACTTTGGTTAGCTTTCCTCTGGAATATCGTAACAAACTTTTCGCAGTTCTGTAAATATCTTGAATTGAATTCAATTTCCTCTTTTCTCTATTTGTCTTTATGCATCGTCTTACCATTGGCTCTCCTGTGGGGTTTTAGGTTGGTGGGTCTAAAGAGCTGACTGACACCAACTCTCCTTCTCTCCAACCCATCAGGACTGTGGGCAGGTTTGCTGGTATGTGCGGTGACACTATCTATGGTCCTCATGGTATTCCTGGTGAAACTCAATTGGAAGAAAGTGACTGAAGAGGTACTTTTTCCTTTCACTGTTCTCTGTTCGTTGCATCCCTCTCTCTGTCTCCCTCACATTCCTAGTTCATCTTTATATCTGATTCTACATCACCGTTACCTGTCTACATTGGCTAAACTTCTGCTCACCTGCTAACTCGCTGAAAACAAAAGCCAGTATTGACCTCAGGCTACCTTCAACTGAACTGGAGCATCTTTGCCTCATTCTATGTAGCCCTTTAGTCTCTCTCCTCCAAAGATTATATATATAGAACACTAGATTGCTGATAGGGTATGTTCAAGTGAAGCATCTGTCTTAGGAGCTTATACACCTGGAAGTAAAATTCACAAGTAGACTCCCATTCATTTTCGCCTATGTTAAAATTATATTTTCAAAAAGACTTGCGTGCGAGCAGGTGTTATTTTGGTATCGTTGTGCAGAGCAACATTTTGTCTCCCTAAATATGTGCTTTTTGGAGGATGGAAAGCGGCACACGTACTAAAGGGAAGATCGAAATGTAACTCGTTAACGTTAAAGTGCCGCAGAGAAGTGACTTTATCATGACAGAGGCTTTACTTCCGATAAGATAATTGCTTGGAAGTTATCGCCGTTATTAGAAACGTCGATGAATGTCCGTATACGTTATCAAATTACAATCCTGTTTCCTCACTTCATTGTACCCTGGTTGACTACTGGACATCAACCGAATTGTTTATATTGAATCATATGGCTAATGCCAACGTTGAATAAAAGGCAACGCTAGTGAAGCCTTTCTCCCCTCCTTGGAGCTCTATATAAAACAGACAAAGCGACTTGTCCACTGTTTTAAATATTATGTGGGTAAGAAGTATTGTCGTTGAATGTCAATTACAAGTAGCTAGCTAGCTTGTTAGCCACCTTGTTAATTTTATTTACTACTAAGTCAATGCAGTCCCCGCGATGGAAAGGGAGCCAAGGTAGCTCGCTGGTGACCGTTATCAATCGCTAGCATTCGCTTTCAGTCAGCGGTCTGTTCAAGTCAATGGGATGGCTAATTCCCTAGCTAGCACAAAACGTGATTTTTTTTCTATTAAAGTGACAACTTTGCTTTTATGCATTAACTTACGCATGGAATGCTTTATTACAGCTCGTCAAACTAATATTGCTGCAAAAGGCAGCCGCACATCTCGGCATTTTCTCACTTGTATCGAGTTATTTGAAATTGGCCTCATAGGAAACCATTCATTTTTATGAAGAAGTTGGGTGTATCAGTATGGCGGCCGGGTGCTTCACTTCACTTTGGATAATGTAAATATGACGACATCAGTAATCTAGTGTTCTAAATATATATATATTTATATATACAAACCCAAAACCAGTGAAGTTGGCACGTTATGTAAATCGTTGATAAAAACAGAATACAATGAATTACAAATCCTTTTCAACTTATATTCAATTGAATACACTGCTAAGACAAGATGTTTAATGTTCAAACTGAGAAACTTTTTTTTTATTTTGCAAATAATTATTAACTTAGAATTTAAAGTTAGCAACACATTGCAAAAAAGTTGGCACAGGGGCCTTTTTACCACTGTGTTACATCGCCTTTCCTTTTAACGACACTCAGTAAACGTTTGGGAACTGAGGAGACCAATTGTTGAAGCTTTTCAGGTGGAACTCTTTCCCATTCTTGCTTGATGTACAGCTTAAGTTGTTCAACAGTCCGGGGTCTCCGTTGTCGTATTTTACGCTTCATAATGCGCCACACATTTTCAATGGGAGACAGATCTGGACTACAGGCAGGCCAGTCTAGTACCCGCACTCTTTTACTACGGAGCCATGCTGTTGTAACACGTGCAGAATGTGGCTTGGCATTGTCTTGCTGAAATAAACAGGGGCGTCCATGAAAAAGACGTTGCTTGGATGGTAACATATGTTGCTCCAAAACCTGTATGTACCTTTCAGCATTAATGGTGCCTTCTCATATGTGTAAGTTGCCCATGCCTTGGACACTAATACACCCCCATACCATCACAGATGCTGGCTTTAGAACTTTGCGCTTATAACAGTCCGGATGGTTCTTTTCCTCTTTGGTCCGGAGGACACGACGTCCACAGTTTCCAAAAGCAATTTGAAATGTGGACTCGTCAGACCACAGAACACTTTTCCACTTTGCATCAGTCCATCTTAGATGAGCTTGGGCCCAGCAAAGCCGGCGGCGTTTCTGGGTGCTGTTGATAAATGGCTTTCACTTTGCATTGTAGAGTTTTAACTGGCACTTGCAGATGTAGCGGCGAACTGTAGTTACTGACAGTGGTTTTCTGAAGTGTTACTGAGCCCATGTGGTGATGTCCTTTACACACTGATGTCGGTTTTTGATGCAGTACCGCCTGAGGGATCGACGGTCACGGGCATTCAATGTTGGTTTTCGGCCTTGTCGCTTACGTGCAGTGATTTCTCCGGATTCTTTGAACCTTTTGACGATATTACGGACCGTAGATGATGAAATCCCTAAATTTCTTGCAATAGCTCGTTGAGGAATGTTGTTTTTAAACTGTTCGACAATCAGCTCATGCATTTGTTAGCTAAGTGGTGACCCTCGCCCCATCCTTGTTTGTGAATGACTGAGCACTTCAGGGAAGCTGCTTTTATACCCAATCATGGCACCCACCCGTTCCCAATTAGCCCGTTCACCTGCGGGATGTTCCAAATAAGTGTTTGCTGTGCATTCCTTGACTCTCTCAGTCGTTTTTGCCACTTGTGCCAGCTTTTTAGAAACATGTTGCCGGCATCAAATTCCAAATGAGCTAATATTTGCAAAAAATTACAAAGTTTACCTGTTCGAACATTAAGTAACTTGTCTTTGCAGTGTATTCAATTGAATATAGGTTGAAAAGGATTTGCAAATCATTGTATTCTGTTTTTATTTACAATTTACACAACGTGCCAACTTCACTGGTTTTGGGTTTGTATATATGCTCACCTCATGCAGCATGTATCATTCATGCTGTATCTATTTATATATTGGAAAACAGGCAAAAAAAAGAAATCAAATTAGTTTGTACATCATATGTGTGCACTTACTTAGGAGATGGTGGACGACTGCCTGTATGCACTGATGTGGCCACATGACAATGCCTGCTAGTTAATGGGGCTGTGTGTTGTGTTGCTAGGCGCTAATTCGGGCCGGAGTGGAGCTGATTCCTGATGCTCAAGAGAGTGCGGAGCAGAATCAGGCTGTGGAACTGGGCTCCTCCGAGGGTAAGACTGCCCACACCCATGATGCAACTGTGCTGTTAGGGTGGGCTGTAACAGAATTCTTCTCAACTAGGGCCAGGCGATATGAAAAATATTTTGACTGAATACCTCAATATCAATATTGTGGCAATATTGTGGAGATAACTTTAGGTGCTTTCACAAAACTTACAGCATATAAACTGTCAGTTGTATTGTGGATATCGTGACCAAGCAGGTACAGGCAGCAGCTAGAAAGCAGCCTTTAAAATAAGAAAAACTACATTGATGTCATATTACAATACCTAAAATCCCTGATATCTTATCTAATATTGAGATTTTGATATAATATTGATATTTTTCCTCTGTGTGTTCCCATTTACATTGCCTGAGTTACAGTCAAACTATTTAAAAGGAATACATTTCTTTAATGATTTAGAGGGGAGAATGAAGAATAACCAGATAACCCGGTGAGATTGATACAACATCAATAATTGGAAAAAAATAAGACAACATCCATAACTAATCTTTTCAAAAACCTTTTCAAAACTACCCGAAACTTCATCTTAGGTCCATCTCCTGCTGCCTCTTGATTCCTTTAGAGATTGACAGAGAATCATTGAATATTATGAGGGATTTATTTGAAGATAGCATTTGATTTAGTTTTGAGTATTAAAGCATATATTTGAAGTGAAAAAAATCTTGTGAAGTAAATGGCGCAAGCATTCAGCACAACATGTGACAGTTACAGCATTTTACATAAAGTAGTATGCAGGGCTTGTGGTGCGGGTAGGTGATGCTTCATGCATATTTAAATTCTGAAATACAATGAACAATATTGCTGTCTAAATTTTAATTGTTCAGTCCTTCTATTGATTAGGGAGCTTGTCAATATTCTGAACGCATTCAAATTTGAACAGACGTTCAAAAATGAACAAGTCTCCATTCGTGTTCAGCTAAAAAAAACAAACGGCAGAGTGTTCAAAAATGAATGAGCATGCGTTCATTTTGCGTTCAAAAATGAACAAGCATGCGTTCATTTTTGACCAGACGGAATCCAAAAATGAATGCAGCTACCCTCTCTCGCGTTACAAAATGAATCTGCTCTCCACTACGCAAAATTTACACCAACGTGCATAAATATTTCCTTCCTATGAGAAAAAAATTCCCTGTCTCCCATCCTGCAGAATTTAGAAGTATATTGTAAGGTACATGCCTATTAAACGACAGTTTTCACGTCAGCTAAAAAATCCTAACAAATCTCTAGTTTCGAGATGATATTTTTAGTGACTGTCAATCTTCCGCAATATTCCGCTTACACTTCCGCTTACACTTTTCATCGAGTTCAATGATGCTTTAACACATTCCACACTCAAGACGGAAGATGAATTGTGATTCAATGGTGCCGGGGTACATTCAGTCTGCCAAAACATTCAAATGTTGCTATGTGAATTCTTTGTGGGTAACGCAGTGTCTACATGTCCGAAAGTCGGACAGGGTTTTAATTTAACTCCGTGTCCGCCAGTCAGATGGTTTCAATATAACTCTGTGTCTAACAGTCGATTTCTGTTTTTAATTCCTTCAAATCTACTGAATCTTTTAGATATTAGATGTGAATGTTTTGATAAGAGGGCTCAGTTCTTCTAGATGAGCACCAAGAATTTCAATCAATGTTTCTGTTTAAGCTCAGCTCAATAAAGTAAGTCGAAATTGGCACGGGACTTTGTGCATTTATGACGAATTTAGCAACTCCCCCTTTAAAAATTCATCCTTCATCCTACGCAGCAGTTGGTCATATCATGTGCAGTAATGTTATGAGATTTAAAAGAATCTCAGATTTTCCCCGGGGAGGGGTGGAGGGACTGTCTGTGTCATCACTCAAGCAGAGTCACCACCAAACTCAAATGCAGGTTGTCCTGCTATAAGTGGTTAAATGTAACATAAGTGTCCTGACTGAGATGCTGTTTTAACAGTAATGCCATGTTTTGATTGGTAACTTGTAATATTAACAATATTCTAACGAAATGAGCCGTACTTGTTGTTGTGTATTTGATTTGTGTATATAATTTGCATAAAATATGTTTTGCATGAAGGCATTATAAATATTGTTATCATTTGTAGCGTTTCATTATCCACTCATTGACCTCTTTATTCAGTTAACCTGCACATTAATGCATATTTAATCTTTCAAATCAGCTTGAATTTATTAACCTAATTCTTAAATTATGCAAACATGAGGTAATGGTTTAATATTTGTGTTACTGGTGTGATGGAAATATGAGTAATCTTGGTGAATTTAACCTTGGTATTATTGTTATAGTTATTTAAAAACAGTGGGATGCAGAATGACATCTTTGAACAGGTTGAACTGTGAAACACGTGGGCTACGGCAGGGCTGCTCAGTCCTGTTCCAGGAGACTCACTATCCTGTATATTTTCACTTTAATCATGATTTACTGTACTTGACTTTACTAATTAGCCAATCAAGAATATTTGCATCTTTTGAATAAGGTGTGTTTTGCTTGCATTGGAGTGAAAATCCACAGGACGGTGCATCTCCAGGAACAGGATTGGGCTGCACTGGGGAACAGTAGCAGAAGTCCAATCCAGGTTTAACTGTGGAAGGCTAAGACTCGAGGATAATGCTACAGTAAGAAAATTAATTCCAATGATGAAGATCGGAAAAATGTTCCCAGGTCAGTCAAATCTCAAAATGTGTTGCTAGAGGGAGATGGTAATAACAGAATTTGGTGAATTCATGGATCCATCCTGCCGTATCTCAGCAGTAAAGGTAGTTCTACATTACATCAGATGGCATTCATTAATCCAGTTCTTTCAAGTGTGACGTGAACCATCAGCTCGGAGCCAAATTGTCCACTCATTTATGTGCAGTTGTGCTGATGTTCTGGATGTGTCATTGTGATTTGCAGCCCGAGCTGTGGAGGCCCAGGAGAGCGAGGGACTTCCAGAGGAGAGCAATGAGGACCTGGAGGGGCCCAGTAGGGGGGAGGGAGAGGATGGGGCTGTGAAGCCTTGTGCCACGGTGGGTGTAGTGCTGTCTTTCAGGGCGGTGGTGTTTCGGCGGGCTCTAGCCACTTTAGCAATGCTGCTCCTCTTTGTTGGGGGAATTGCTTGCAGCATCCTGATCCCACAACTCCTCAAGTAGGGAGAGGGAGTCCGAGCTTTGGCTCTATGAACTACGACCACTGCAGCGCCTATAGACCCCACTTTGACGACACAAACTGAAAGCTGGAAGATCAAGGAGTTCTTCACTGAGGGAGAAAATCATTGGCTCCCGTTCATTTTATCTTGATTTGCATGCTGCACATGGGAAAGGTCTGAGATGTTGACAGCAAGTTTTAAGGTCTTTGCTCATGAAGAGTGGCAGGAGAAAACTAAACAAAAATGCAAGAATATTCTGTCAAGATTTTTTCAAGATCAGCCACCACGACATTTTACAGAATTTCTGTTATTTTTTCTTTTTCTACAAAGCAGCCCCTTAAATTTGAGAAAGAAGTGCAAACCCTGTAGCCTTCTTCATGGAGGAAGTGCAGGGCAGAGAACATCTACTGATGTAAAGTTCATATATTCTTCACTGTTACCATTTTTCACTCCATAACATACTGTATCTTTAAAAAGAAAATAAGTCGACATTCGGCTGCCTGGATGGGCTCAGGTACATGAACAGTCAGTCATTCTGCCATTTTTTTTTTTATGTGGATTAATTCACTGTAATTCCTGTAAATCATAATGTATGATTGGCTGAAGACAAAGTTTAACTGGAAGGGAACTGAACCTCTTGTACACATTTTTTTATTTTTTTTTGCATGAATAAAGTACTCTTGGTGCGCAAAGACTTTTAGTTGCCATCTGCCATTTTTAAGTATATTTCCCAAAAGTTTTTCAGCGGATTTTTAATTTGCTTTTATTCTGGAGAATGTATTTTGCTTGAATGACTCAGGCATACAGAAAGCATCTTGTAGGACTGTAAACGCATTCAAATTAAAGTGGTAAAAGTGCATTTTTAAAACTGGTGATGACTTGTTTCTGTTTACAATTCACCTTATGGGCAGTGGGCTTTATTGGGAACATTTTTTAAAGTGAATTTTTCATATGTGAACAAAATCAGATTGTGCAGTATGCAAATTCTCTGTCCAAGTAAGTGCTCTGTTAATTGTGCATGAATACCCTGAGACCAACAAAATCAGATTGATTTTATATTAGGTTTTCCCTGAGCTGCAGTCTTAAGTATACCACTGTACCTTTTTCTAAATCTGTGCTTTCCCTCTCGCCATCCAACACAGCTGCCAGTTAAGCTTTTCAGCATATTCACTGGTTGCTTTGCGTTTACGGTAAGTGAGATACTTAGCTTGCAGACTTCAAGATGTCACCTGTGTGCTTATATTCATGAAAGTTTTATGATGCCGGATATTAATTAAATTCTAAATACCATTCACACGCTTGTCCCAATGTGACATCCCTCACACGTTTGGACTTGCAGCTGAAATTAAAGGGCTGAAATATCCATAAAGGATCATAGGAACATTATTCCAATCTGAGGTCACCAAAATACAGTAGTCAACTTCGTGCTTGATTCATTAATTTGTTATTATTTGCATACTTTTTATTCATTAGAGCCTAAACACCATTTGGAAGATACAGTTGGCCAATTTCCCAAAAGATATTTGAGAGACTCCAGCTCCCATCACAGGATAAGGGAAGCGGATAGACTAGTTCACATTGCAAGGTAGTTTGCATTCCTATACACTAGAGTCGGCTTTTTAACTGCAAACTAACTACCACTAATTTTCTTCATGTAAACTATTATTATAGATTATTATTATTATAGATATTATGTTTTTGGTCCGGCCGCCGCACTACGTGTTAACGCGATAACTTCAGTAATATTTCAATTACAAATTCCAAATTTTGCACAAAAGTAAGTATCATAAAGAGAAAGAACTCATTCGATTTTGGAATATTTACTATTTCTACATTGGCCACCAGGGGCCAAGAACTGAAAAAATCACTGTTCCGCGATAACTTCAGTAATATTTCAATTAGAAATTCCAAGTTTTGCACATAAGTAAGTATCATTAAGAGGAAGAACTGATTCGATTTTGGACAATTTACGATCTCTAGACTGGCCACCAGGGGCCAAAAACTGAAAAATCACTGTTTTTATCATATCTCTGGAAATATTTGTCCGATTGACCTCAAATCAAGTGCAAATGAAAGGTCATGACCTGACGATGTGTCCCACAATGACATCATACCTGTTTGGTTCAAAATTTTGACACAAGGTGGGGCTTTGTCGCATAAAATTCACCATTTTTGCTATATCTTTGGAACTATTTCCCCAATTGACATGAAACTACGTGAAACTGCAAGGTCATGACCTCACAACCTGTCACATGATGACATCATACCTGTATGGTTCAATATTTTGCCACCAGGTGGCGCTTTGTGTTGGAAAATTACCATTTTGGCCATGTCTTCAGAACCATTTGACCGATTGACCTGAAATTACGTTCAAATGAAAGTCTATTCAAGGTCTATTCAATTCTATTCGGGGATATACCCCCAGCTGTCGCCTCCTACGGCATAAGCCTAGTTTTCTCACCTTATTGGGCTAAGCTAGCTAAGCTATGACAGTATACTAAGCTATTAAACACATGTTGGCGATGGTTAATAGAGCAACAGGGTCTAAGTATTGCTCACCATCGACTATTCTGTCATATATGGATGGCTTTTACATCATCACAACAGTCGCAGTTGCAATATAAATGTGCAGACCAGTGGCAATGTGGAAGCATGGTAACACACTACTTAACCAATGTAGTTCTAGCAGAACATTCAGACACGTATGCCCAGTATATAAGGGTAGCAATTAATTACTGCAACCAAACTCTACCTCCTCCTTGGTTGACTGCTTTTCTGCAAGTGGCTTTGGGCAACTATTATAGCAATTATGCTGTTATTGACAGCAGAGGAGCTGGAGGTATAGGCAAAAAGATTTGGATGTTTCCTGGAGTTTCACTGTCTGGATCTGCCATACAGAGATCCAAATTTATTGTCAGACCTCTGCAATAACTGAAAGGCTATCATGCCAGTTTTTACCAGATAAAACACAGAAATAGCTACTAAATGCAACTTTAAGCTCCAAGTGGAACTGGGCACAGAAGACTGCGTGCACGGAGGAGGGGAGCTGAACAACATGTGCTCGAGAATAATTGACATTGCATTAGAGCCCGAAAGAAGTATTGGCTGGATGGGAGTATATGTTGTTGAAAAACCTCTGAACACTTTTCAGCATTGATTGTGCCTTTGCAGATGTGTAAACTGCCCACACCATAGGCACTAATGCAGCCCCAGACCATCAGAGATGCAGGATTTTGAACTGAGCGCTGGTTACAGGCTGGATGGTCCCTCTCCTCTTCAGACCACACAACACGGCATCTGTGGTTTCCAAAAAGAATTTCAAGTTTTTATTCATCTCACCACAGAACAGTTTTCCATTCTGTCTCAGTCTATTTCAAATGAGCTTTGGCCCTGTGAAGAAGGCAGCTTTTCTGGATCGTGTTAACGTATGGCTTTTTCTTTGAATGATTCAGCTTTAGCTTGCGTTTGTAGATTGCACGGCAAACTGCTCATAAACAATGATTTCTGGAAGTGTTCCTGAGCCCACGCTGTGTTTTCCAGTGCAGAATCAGGCCTGTTTTTAATGCAGTGCCGCCTGAGGGCCTGAAGATCACGAAAATCCAATTTTGACCTTCGGACTCATCCCTACGCACCGAGATTTATCCAGATTCTCTGAATTTTTTGAGGATAGTATGTACTGAAGATGGCAAGATATTCAAAGTCTTCACAATATTACACGGAGGAACAATTTTCTGCATTTTTTGATGCAGTTTCTCGTAGATTGGTGAACCACTGCCCATCCTTACTTCTGAGAGACTCTACCTCTCTAAAATTCTCTTTTTATACCCAGTCATGTTACTGACCTGATGCCAATTAACCTGATTAGTAGTAACCTGCTCCTCCAGCTGTTGATTTTAAGTACCACTTTCTTTTCCAGCCTTTTGTTGCTGCTTCCCAAATTTTTATCTCCGCGCTTCCGAAAAAGTGAGGAGAACTTGAAATACAGTTTAGCGTCTGTCTGTCCGTCTGTCTGTCCAAAACAGTAACTCCTCCTAGGCCGTTTGACCAATCAACCTGAAACTTTGGTGTGTGTGAGGTAGTGACCCAGAAGGGTGCACAACACATTTAGAATTTAAATTAATTTCTTCTTCTGGCCACCAGGGGTCTTTTTGTGAAAATTGAAAAATGGCCATAAGTTCCTTATGCATTGAGGTTGGACGCTCAAATTCTTATGCGAGGTGGCTGGGGTGACTCTTCATCACATTATCGACGGGTTTTTTTTAACCTCATTTTGACAGTTTTCTAGGTCAAATGGCTTCTGCTGTGCCAATTGTTGAAAAGGATGGCACATTTTGTTATCTCTCAACGTAGGAAGCTGCAAATTGGTATGGATGTGTATCTTGGTGACAGCAACCTGCAATCTAAAAACTGCCATCCTGTGATTCATATTTTGGCCACTAAGGGGCTTTTTGTGAAAAAAGAAAAATGGCCCTACTACCTAATGCATTGCGCTGGGACGCTCAAATTTTATGGGAGGTGCATGGGATGAGTCTTCATCACATATCAGACGGGTTTTTGTTTTGATCTAATTTTACTGTTTTCTAGGTCAAATGGCGTCAGGTGTGCCAATCGCTGTACCGTACGTCCTTTCCTTTCATAATACTTTCATTCAAAATGAAGAGTAATTTATGCCCTCAACAGACACTCAAAAAGTACTCTATCCAACCAACCAGTTGTATCACACTGCTATAACTCTGATCAGTATCAGTGCTTTGTCACTGCAACAAGCAGATTTTCATTTGTACAGCAGAATGCCAGTTCAGCGAATTGCCCTCTGACACATTACTACTACTCCCATAACATTGGCTGCGGAGCGTGGAGATTTGCGATGACGCGCCATCAGCATACGTCTAGTGCACATTTTGCTCAATGTCCCAACTTCATCGGAATAGGGGTTTGTACTTTATTAGCATTTACATTCAGCACTGAGAATAAGATGTGTCCTCTCGGTTCTCCGTTTGACCTGTTTTGGAATGGAGCTGACCAGGTTTTCGCAGGTTGTCTTGATTTCTTCATTGTGATGCCACACCTGCAGCTTTGACTCGACGAAGGACTCGAGATTCTCAATGAGATTGAGGTCAGGTGAAATACCAGGCCAGTCCATCACCGTTACAGTACTGTTTGATGATGCCATCACATTAGCTCCATCATACAAATCAAGGAAATGAAGGAAAGTGGCTAAAAGGTACTATGCAGTGATCTTTGAAGTGGTTGTGTTGAACTTCCATCACTTGGCATGGCTATTTCTGCTCAATTCAGTGCATTCAGTTGACAAGCACCTTTATATATTTAATTTGCACAAGACTGTACACTACTCCGCTTTTAAAAGTCATGTGACCATTATTGTTGTGTTTACACAGAGTAGTACCTAACAGCACAAAGGTGCAGTGCCAGAGTGCAGTGAGTCATCTAACAAACATCATTGTGGGCTGTACTCTTCTTTCCAGAATAGTTTATTTAGGTTGACTGGGCCTGCTCTGCGCCTGTGGCTGGGGTCTGACCCTCATGTTCCCGGGGGCCCCGTACCGCTCAAGCCTCGCTCAGTAGTACACACACTTTGGGCAAGTGGGGCATCTGATGCAGCGGACTGGTGGCGGACCAGGCCCCTTTACGGAGACCGGGTGCTCCCCCTCACTCACAACGGAGGCCACTAGTCAGTCGCACCGTTGATTTGAATTCAACTGAAGACATGTAGGATGAGGGGGGTGACTGGGGTGTGCTGTGTAGGGGGCACCGTGGAGCTTGCAGGTCGCTTGGCCCCCCAGTTACCCAAAGGGGTGTCCACAACCCAGTTGTCTCTGAATTTTTTTGAATAAATCTCAGCTGCCTCCACACACACACAACATGCACACACTACACTCTCCAGTGGTGGGACGGTTTGAGGGCAGGGTAGCTGAGGAGGACCTGCGGTGGACCCGGTTGATGATAGATGGGTGTTTTGTTGGGCCCCGTTATGACTCTGGTATCTGGCGTTGCAGAGGGCGGAAGAGGCTAATAAATCTACAGCCTGGGGTTCTGCAGATCGCCTCTGTGGAACCCCGGATGCCTGCAGTGGCTTGCGTTGGTGCGGTCTGGGGGTGAGTGTGGTTCTCCCTCTGACCCTGGGATGGCCGGTGCCACCTCTGGGCCAGCTGTGTGGCTGGATTGGGATGTGGGAAGGGTTGGGGGTGCGCTTTCTTCCAGGGGGGTCACTGTCTGGGCGGTGGGGGCCGTGTTTGCTGGGCTGTGGGGGTCCTTGCGGCCGATCTGCTTCTTGGAGGGGTGATGCTCCGCCCGATGGGCTACGCTGGGGGTCTGTGCGTTGGATTTTATCCGTGCGAACACTGCTCCCTCCTGTGGCTGTAAAGAGTCAGTCTGGGTCCAGGACGAGGTTCTTGTGTCCTGTCCTCCCTATGGCACTCTCAATGCCTCTCCTGGTGCGGCACTTCCCAAAAAACCTCTGTCCTCCTCATGTTCATGTGGCCTATGTTCAGCTGCATGGTGGTGGGTCTATGCTGTGCCTCAGGGCTATGGGCTACCTCAGTGGCCAGGGCGGCTTCTCTGCTGCTCTGAGCGCTAGACACCTATGTGACCCTTCCACGTAAATTTTGACAAGCACACAAAGACACTAACACACACACACACACACATACACGATGACGTGTGCTCACACACACATACACACAGAATAACGTGTGCTCACACACACACACATGATGGCGTGTAAAAGTGTAAATGCAGATGTGGAGAGAAATATTATATTTCGATATGTGGGTCGATTTTGTTGTGGTTGGCTGTCTTTGCGTGGCAGCCGGTCTCCTCTGGTGTCACGTTTGGGGTGGGAGGCTCACGCGCTGTTACCATAAGAATAAAATCGTGTCGCTGTGATTATGGGTTGTCAGATGTTTTGGCCTTGGGGGTCGGGGGGGTTGCTGTTGTTTCTTCCCTCCCCAGTTGATCTCCGGCTCAGGGGTAGTGACATACGGAGGAGTATCCAGCTGTGCTGTAGGTGGAACCTCCCATTGTCAGCCTGTCGGCTGCCGTCAGATGGCGGCTAGTTGTTGGCGCTCGCATTGAAGTGCTTTGTAGCTAGCATTACCATATTGAGAGGCTAATTGTGACAAGCAGAGCACCATTTAAACAATTAAACACAAATTTTGTGCGGAGTGAGTGCGAATTATCCATTAGGTACATTACATGAAATTGGATGTACTGAAATACACCTTAGACATTTGCTTCTCTATGATAAAGCTCACTTCTAAAATAACGACTTGGAAACTTTATGTAGTTTCTGTGATCTAAACTGAGTAGGAATCATTGGTCTGCTGGAGAAGGGAGCGCTGAGTAAAGATTGGGTCTCAGAGGGTCTCAAAGAAGTTAATTCTCTTTGGCTCAGTGGTCTCCTCAGGTATCCCTGAGCGTATTGTAATTGACTCCTGAGAAATAAATGATAAAGACGATATTGTTCAGCACTTTGATTGGCATTTTATATAATCTGGATCCGTCAACAGAAGTACTGAGTCCAAGTTAAGTGGCAAAGTTGTGAATGCTGCACCATCTACAAGCGCAGGTCCAGTTGGGGCTCCTTTTACCCTTAGACCCATTTCCACTGGAGAAATCGCTAAGGCTCTGTAAGCAATTGACCTTAGGAAATCTCCTGGGCCAGATGGCCTGTATCCCTACCTCTTGAAACTCGCAGCTGACTGTATTGCTGAACCTATTACCCATTATATTTTTAATATATTATATTTTTTATAACCTATCATATATTTTTTAATGTCTTCAGTCAAATATTCTTCCCAAAATATGGAGAACAGCCTGTGTGCTACTTCTCCTTAAAGGTGGGGATCCATCAGATCTAAATAACTATCGACCCATCTCCAAATTATCCATCTTAGCAAAGATTCTAGAATCTCAGGTCAATTCTCAGCTAAAACAGTTTTTGGCAGAAAAGAGTATCTTGAGTGAATTTCAATCTGACTTTAGATCTGGTCACAGCACCATCACAGCAGCTATGTTGTTTATAAATTATGTTACCAATGCTCTGGACAAAAAATGGGCTTGTACTGCCCTTTTTATTGATTTGAGTAAGGCTTTTGACTCTGGTGACCACCAACTTTTTATAAACTTCCTTGGTTGTATTGGTGTGGGTGAAACAGCCATAAATTGGTTCAGGAATTACCTAATGAATAGGACCAAATGCGTTTCTGTACATGGTCACTTATCAAGCCTTATGGATGTCACAAAAGGTGTCCCTCAAGGCTCAATTTTATCCCCTATTTTATTTTCAGTTTTTATAAATGATATCTGTAAAAATTTAAATAACTGTAAAGTACACCTCTATGCAGATGATACGGTACTCGATTCATCTGCCCCCTCATTAAGGCAGGCAGTGACTCAACTTCAGTCTGCCTTGACTCAGGTTCAAGGCTCATTGCATGACTTGGAGCTCAACTTGAATGCCAAAGAAAATAAATGTATGATGTTTTCTAGAACGAAGTCATTCATAACTGACTTTTAGTATTCATATGTTGAGAGGGGATATTATTGCAAGAGTATCATCCTACAAGCACTTAGGTATTTGGAGTGATGAAAAGCTGTCATTTAAAGAACACATTGTCAGGCTTGTAAAGAAGCTAAAACCTCGATTAAAAGTTCGATTCTATTATCGTAACAAAGCTTGTTTTGGCTTTGAGGCTCGAAAAAGAATTGTTCAAGCCACCTTTCTTAATGTTTTAGATTATGGTGACATTATTTACATGAACACATCCTCCCTTTTTTATGCAGTTTAGACTATATGTATCATAGACAGATATACTTTATTGAACCTCTTGGGGTAATTTGTCCTCTGCATTTGACCCATCCTATAGTTAGGAGCAGTGGGCAGCCACAGAGCAGCGCCAGGGACCAACTCCAGCTCCTATAACGCATGTTTTTGTGGGTGGGAGAAACCGGAGTACCCAGAGGAGACCCACACGAACACGGGGAGAACATGCAAACTCCACGCAGAAAGGCCCCACGCTGGATTCAAACCCACAACCTTCTTGCTGTGAGGCAGTAGTGCATCATAGTACACTGTCATAGTTTCATGGACTTCTTTAAGCCTTAGGAGACAGCATCATTGGTTTATTTTTATATATAAGGCCATATTGGGTAAATGACCTCATTACCTCAGTAGCCTTTTGACCCCACTCAGCAACCACTATCAGCTTCGTTCCACAAAAAGGTTACTTTACCAGGTACCTCGGATTTCCTCAGTTCTTGGCAGAGGTGCCTTTTCCCATTTTGCTCCCTGGTCTTGGAATAACCACCAAAATATTGTACAGTTGAACAATTTCGTCTCCTTGGGTGTGTTTAAGCACAGACTAAGATTGTATATAAATGAGGTGTGCAGTTGTTGTCCTCAGGTTTGTATTTAGTGAACTTATTGCATTTAGTCACTCCTGTTGTTTACACACTTGGTAATTTTAAGTGAAATGGTGCCGTCTTGGCCAGGTCTCCCTCGAAAAAGAGATTTTGAATCTCAAGGGATTTTCCTGGTTAATAAAGGTTAAATAAATAAATAAATCGGTCCCAGCAGATACTATCTCAAGTGCGATATTGATCCGTTGCATTTTTTTTTTTTTTTTGGCCAACGCTGCTATACAAATGCAGATGCAATAAGCTCATGCTATAGCTCATTATAACCCACATCATCAGTCACATTAGGTGAAATTCATGACAAGCATCAGTTCAAGCGGCACAATCATGACGTGCGTATGAATCCAGGCTGGAACTGACAGAAATCAGAATTGGGCAGAAGGGTGTCACAGAATCACAGACAAATCACTGGTGTATAGTCAGTTAGTGAGTTTATTGTCCCCGAAGGGAAATTTGTTTTCACAGAATCTGTACAGGTTCACGGGATAAAAGAAAAAGCAACAGAAGAAAGGAGTGCAGCACGGGAAAAGTTGATCAACAGTCTGACAAGGGCTTTATAAAACTTTATATACACAAGAGAGGTAATGAGCTGGACGGGACAACAGGAGTGAGGAATAATCTGGACATTAACTGAGAGGGGAAAATGCAAGAGCTAATTAGCAATACAAAATGGGAAACAATGACAGTCTAGTTTTCACAGGACATCCTTAAACAACAACGGCTCCATTGAAGGAGTGGAGAGATGGAAGAAACAGATTAATAATAGAGTTAGTTGCAAAGTCTCTGCAGAAACAGATGCGATGCACTGGGAGAGCAAAGAGGGTGGAGTTACAGATTAGTGTGGACAGTGGAGAATTAATTAGTGGAGTTAGTAGTCTGTGCAGTATTAATATTTACCAAATGTGCAAGTTAGTATGTTAGTTATTTACAGGGCCAGTATATTAGGAAGGATTAGTAATTAAACTTGACAAAAAATAGAGTGTTAGTAGGGTTAGTGCTTAATTAGTAATTTAGAGTTGAAGGAAGTAAACGAGGCGTAAACACCAGTAAACACTGGTGAAGTAAACACCAGATACTTCTGAAATCACCCTAAAAGTGACAGCTCGCAGACAAGGACATGGACTGGCAAAAGACATGGAAAATAACAAGACATCACAGGGGAAGACAGGGGCATGAAACTGGCAGATCATAAGGCAGATACTACAGAATGCATGAACTAATAAACCAAGTAAAAATACAACCCCAATTCCAACATAGTTGGGACGAAGTGTAAATTGTGAATAAAATCAAAATGCAATGACTCTCAGATCAAGAGCCAATATGTGAATTACAATAAAACATAGATAAAATTTCAAATGTTGAAACTGAGACATTTTACATCTTTATCCACAAAATGAGCTTATTTCACCATGCACCATGACTGCTGAAAGGTATACAGTTGTATGCAAAAGTTTGGGCACCCCTGATCAAAATTTCTGTTACTGAGATTAGTTAAGCAAATAGAAGATGAACTGATCTCTGAATGGCATAAATTTAAAAATACAACACTTTTTTTTTGGACATTTTAAGCAGTATTGAGGTATTACTTTTGTTTTGTATGATTCTAGAGTGAAAAAAAGGAAAGGAGCACCTCACAAAAGTTTGGGCACCCAAAAAGATTTGAGCTCTCAGGCAGCTTTGACTAGTCTCAGATCATATTTGGCTTGTTAGGGCTATAGCTTATTCACAATCATCGTTAGGAAAGGCCAGGTGATGCAAATTTCAAAGTTTATAAATTCCCAGACTCCTCTAACCGTGGCCCAACAATCAGAAGCCATAGAGTCCTCTACGCAGCTGTCTAGCGCTCTGAAAATGAAGATAATTAATGCGCACAAAGCAGGAGAAGGCTGTAAGAAGATAGCAAAAGTGTTTATGTTACGATTTCCTCAGTTCGTAATATAATTCAGAAATGGCAATCAACAGAAACTGTGGAGGTCAGCTTGAGGTCTGGAAGACCAAGAGAACTTCTCAAGAAAACTGCTCATCGGATTGCTAGAGAGGTAAATCAAAACACCTGTTTGACAAAAAAAGACCTTCAGCAAGGTTTTGCACACCATGGACTCATGATGCACTTCCCTACGGTTCAGCGACACTCGCTCAAATATGACCTTCATGGAAGAGTCACGAGAGGGAAAGCTTTCCTGCATCCTCACCCATGAAATTCAGCATCAGAAGGATGCTAAGGAACATCTGAACAAGACTGATGCATTTAGGAAACAAGTTCTGTGAACTGATGAAGTTAAAATAGATGTCTTTGGCTGCAACGAGCAGAGGTATGTTTGAAAAACAAAGGATGCAGAATTTCATGAAATGAACATCTCTCTAACTGTCAAGAACGTGTTTGGATCAATCCTGCTTTGGGCTTGTGTTGCAGCCACGGGGAACATGTCACTGGTCGAAGGAAGAATGGATTCAATTAAATTTCTGAAAATTCTGGAAGCAAACATAACACCATCTGTAAAAAAGCCGAAGATGAAAAGAGGATGGCTTCCACAACAGGATAATGATCCTAAACACACCTCAAAATCCACAACTGCCTACCTCAAGAAGTGCAAATTGAAGG